>JBBBDQ010028835.1:0-109027 GCA_037127315.1 Ascarosepion bandense | reverse complement strand
ATATATATATAGCGAGAGAGAGAGCGAGAGAGAGAGAGAGAGCGAGGGTGAGAGATTGTGGGAATATTGGGGTAGCACTTTATCAAATGCTGCTAAAGCTTCATTTTTCATGATTTTAAGCGTATTTATATAAAAAGTTATTAAATTTATTGGAAGAATTTTGTATTATAAAAGTAAATTTGTGTTTTCTAGATATAAATGAACTACATTCTCCACTAAAAAGACGCCCGTAAGAGTTAAAATAAAATGTTTTTATGTGGATTATTAGGTAAAAAATACTTCATGAGTAAATATGGATTCCTGATAGAAAATCAAACGTTGGTGCTTAATTCACATTTTAAATATTTCCAATTCTTTCAGAAAGTTATTAAAATAAAGCTTATAAAAAGTATACATTCTCTTTTATATGCCATATTTTTTCAAGATGTCGGATTTTTCATAACTTCTTGTTATTTTGTTGCTCTTTATAACTTTTGACCTTTTACCATTCTTTTTTATATGTTTTGCCACCTATTTAATCCAGCACAGTAAGTCACTTGCTTACCTGCTGATTTTTTGTCTTTATTATATCCTGTCAATATTAAATTCTCCGGGCTCTCTTTTCTTATTGTGCGACCCAGAAATTTTAGCTATATATTTCTGAATGTCAGCAGCAATTTCCTTGCAGTTTTTATTCTCCTTAAATAGTCCTCTTTTCTCATATCATATGTCCATGGCACTGGTCGGTAGAATCGCAACTTCGCATAATATGCCCATGGCACTGGTCGGTAGAATCGCAACTTCGCATAATATGTCCATGGCATTAGTCGGAAGAACCGCAACTTTTTAGCATCAAATATCTTCTTTATCCGTAAGAAAATTGTTCAACATTCACTCTCACGTATCTGCCAAGATATTATAGGGTAGTTCAGCGCTCTTTTGTTTGTTTTTAACCACATTTTCGCCTCTCTCATCATAATTTCTAAAAAGACATCTTTTGCTTTAAATGCCGACTGATTAACTCCACAAATATACATCTGTTTTGGTTTTTCTCGATTGAAGAGATAGCATTCTATCTTTTCCAAGGATATTTACACGAAATATGAACGAACTAGGCTGGAACACACACACACACACACACACACACACACACACACACACACACACACACACACACACACACACATATATATATTGTATATAAAAGTGAACACTGAAGTCAACACTGGGTGGTGACAGTCTATGCTTGAACGCAATATTCAGCTGTTTATATTTATCTAAGCTTTATATTTCACTAGCAGTATAGCCCGGCGTTGCTCGGGTGTAATGAAAGCTTTAAAACTAATCCATAGTCCTGGAGCTCAGACTCAGCCTAAAGAATATTTGTGTGAAGTTTGGTGAGAATCGGATAAAAATTGTGGATTTGTATAAAGGACATACAGACAGATAAACAGACACACACACAAATATCTTGCCTTTTATAGATATATATTATCGATTTTCTGCACTATTGTAAGAACTGCAACCTTGAAACTTCTGAATATCGTTTCTTATGTCTTTGACCACTCCTCCTATAACCCGATTTTTTAGATTATTGATTTTCGATATTTATCAGGGGTACCTCGACACAAAATCTAAGAACACTCGCAGGCGCTTATAGTACAACTGTGTAAATTTTCAAGAAAATCGGTTTAGCCGTTTCAGAGTCTATAGGTAGCGGACACACACACACACACACACACACACACACACACACACACACACACACACACACACACACAGTTCCATTTATAAATAAGTTTTGATATTGAATACTTTTACTTACAAATATAGCGTAAAATAAAGCTGTAATTTTATCATTCAATAAAATCTCCAGATGATTTCGGAATCTCTTGTATCTCTTCTGGATGGTTTCTTTGTTTTAGTCGGTGAATACTTTTATAATTCTTGCCTTCAGCTAATCTTTTCGGTGTTACAAGGGGTTTTGTTGGTCTCTAGCTCAACTGCGCCCCACTCATAATAACTTTGTAATCCCCAGTAGATTCATCCAAATCTTTCCGAAGCCTCTGAACTGTCCTAAGAATTACACCCACAGACACTGAAATGTTCGTATTCCGGTGAGTGTGCTAAGCAGTACAACATGCCGTTTCCAAATTTCTGGCGGAATGAATTGTGTCATAGTGGTCTTCTTTTCACAACGGTGCCCAACAGACCGTACTATACTGTGCAGTCGACAAAATCAAAGACAAACAACGCGCATTAAAAAAAAATGAATAAAAATGGTGACGATTTACCCATCGCACCCTCTCTAAATATATAACCTGCTTTATAAGTAAAGTTGTTGTGTGTTTACCACAGGTGTTAATAAACAGTGTTAGGTAAAAATAACGACATTTTTAATGCTAATTTTCGACACATGCAACATAGTCTTCTATTTCCGTTTAATCTGATGCTACATTGAACTGTATTTAAATAAAAGGAAATTGTATGGCAGAACTTTTGTCTTTACTCCTCAGTCATTAAAAAACGATGGAAAAAGTAAAAGAAACACTGTTAGAACCTATCACATCTATAAACACGGACCTTTATTAGATCGTAAGTCTCCCTGCGGCTGTGCATTGTGGTCCAGTGGATATCGACTCGGAACGAGAAATCGAAGAGCCGAGTTCAAATTCCAGTTGAACTCGTAATCATATACACACAAATACCCCTGAGAAAGGTATTAATCCGTCTCTTTCCTCAAGCTATGGGTTAAATAACAGGACAGATTGGGTTCTATAGCCTTGGTTGGCAACCAGTCTACCGCAGAAAGCAATGTCATCCTACTGTCAGTTATGTCTCTTTTGAGACATGATCGCCCAAACGTGTATCACGTATGGCACTTAACTGACTGAAGTCTCTCTCAGGTTACTTGCAAAAGCCTACATCTTCTCCAAATAACATTTGGTAGATTTTACTAGATAACATGTGCCCAGCAGTAAGAAACGTTTCCTGATCTGATCTATGATTATAGAAAGCGTTAATCAAATTAAAGATGTTTCACATTGTCCTCTAATCTTTGTAAGCACGTTCTAAACAGCAACTGATTTGACTTGTATTGTAGACGCTTGTTCACAAAAATGAAACGGACATGTTAAAAACCAGTGTGCCTCAAACAATTTTAAAGTATAAAGTATTAAGGTAGTCCTTCTAAACATACATATCTTTAATCAATATCCTATTAATAAAGTCTAGATGATTATGCTATAAATAATATTCATATAAAGTTGAGTCATAAGTAATTTCCGCTTTTGCCTATTAACTTTATTCTTCAAAAAATAAAGTAGAATTACATTTTATTTAATTATATATCTATGTAGGTTGTGCTGTACATAGATATCGGCTTGAAATGAGAAATCGGAGATCCGAGTTCGAATTCCAGTTGGATTCATTTCATTCGTTTATGCGCAAATACCCTTGGGAAAGTATCAATCTCTCCAGCTTTTGGGTTGAATAACAGAATAGCATTAAATAACCCTTAACATATTGATAAGCTGTAGAAAACGAATCACTGAATCAATCAATCAATCAAAGCACTTAACTTGGCACCTGAAATATTTATTTAGTTTTAATATAGTCTTTTTCGGGATTACCATAAGTTCTCTTACCGTGTTCTCTTTTTGTCGCAGCCACGGCTTTTAAATGGTGATTTTAGCCTTGAGAAAAACCAGAATACACAGGTTGTCAAATTTGGCCTTTAGAGGAGCTGACACATGACAGTTTGTAAAAAGGAGACAAAATGGAAACGCACTAAAAAAATATATATTTGCTCGATTATTTTGAATCCGACGGCAACAGACTACATAAGCTTACTGAATGGCGTCTCCGAACCGACTGAGTAAACCTATGGAAGAGTATCTGTTCACGCATGCGTATTAGCGTCACCTCTCATTAAATGCTAAGCTACATCTAAGTCATGCAACCCTTCTTGAGATATTCAAACTGCTTGGATACTTATATCGATAAAAAGGTGTTGACTTGTATTCTAGAAGGATTAGATACTTTTATCTCGGTTTAGCATTTGTTCTTTTTCCAGTGTTTGTCAATGTGAATGTCACCAACTCACTGAAGGACCTATTCTAACAGACTATAGAAGAATCATAAATATTGCAGCTCTTATTAAAAATAATTGGCATATATCGTTGACTGACACATTTAGAGCGATTGCATTACAAAACAAAACACGAAATTGAAAAGAGGGGACAACGACGAATTAAATTAGGGAAAAACAAGTGAGTATAAAGTAAAGGAAAACATGTTTACTTGTTTGGTATCTGTTTACATCAAATTGTGCTTCACTAAACATATAATATTCAAGGGTGTCTCATAAGAAAAACTTTTTTGTGGGCAAGCAACAGCGAAAAGATGTAGGTATCTCGGAGTGAGATAATGGATAGTGAGTTAAATCTGGTTGACCAGTATTGCTGAGAGCTCTTATTCATGGCTCTGTGTCATATTGAGTGTTGACTTCAATGTCCAATATATATATATATATATATATATATATATATATATATATATATGTGTGTGTGTGTGTGTGTGTGTGTGTGTGTGTACATTTCTCTCCCTCTCTCTCTATATATATTGCAAACCTCCCAAAGTCTCTCTCTCTCTCTCTCTCTCTCTCTCTCTCTATATATATATATATATACATGTGTGTGTGTGTGTGCGTGTGCGTGTGTGGAATTAGTGTGGAGAAATTTGTCACTTAGCTAAGAAGTATTATTTCAGTCATGGCATTGTTGTAATGTTTTCATTCTTCAGGATTATTTGTTTTCTGCTGCTATTTCCTAATATTTTCGTATTTCTATGAAGTTTGCTGTAATTTGATGTCTATGTGCGTTAACTGATTTTTTTACTTGATGAATTTTGTATTGTTTGTTTATCTTAAGTTTTTTGCTGTTTCTTAAGTGGTGTAGGATTTGTTCGTGGTTAATTGCTTTACATTGTATTGACCTCTTTTAATAGCGCTTATGCATATGCCCGATTAGTTGTTTTATGTTGGGCTGACCTTATTTTGCCGTGTAAAGATGTTCCCAAATGATCCTGAAAAGTGAAGACATTACAAACGAAACTTCGAAGTCGGCATGACTGAAATAACATTGCTCAGCTAAGTGAGAAATTTCTCTAAATTAATTCTATTAATGCTCTATCTTTATCGTGATATCGAGTACTTTATGATAAAAAACCTACTTGCTTAAAATGTCTTTCTATCAGTAAACTAATGACAAATCAGCAATTTTCACACTAAACATCATTATAATTTAACACTATATGTGTGTGTGTGTGTGCATGTTTGTGTGTGTGTGTGTGTGCATGTTTGTGTGTGAGAGAGAGTAACAGAGTGATACACCGAGAGACAAAGACAGAGAGAGAGAGAGATAAAGAGAGATAAAGAGAGAGACAGAGAGACAGAGAGAAAGTGAAAGAGAGAAAGAAAAGTATTAGAGTTGGAATAGTATGCAGTGGCAGACTGAGTCGAAAATTTATACCGGGAAAACTTGTACAAAGGCTCAGCCAGAAGAACCCACCAAATCAGAAAGCTTCATTAAACAAGGAACTGATGATATCTATTATCTACCGAAAGAAGTTATAGCATCAAAGAAGACTTATTTAAATCTTCCCAGCACCTATGCAATATATATTTTTAGTTTTTACATTTTTTTCGGTTATTTCTAAAGTGATGGACCATCATTTTGGAGTCCACCTGGAAATTCCCCGGTATCCCGGTGAGCCAGTCCACCACTGTTAGTATGTGTGTTTTGTATTATGGGAGATTCTATATTACACGATGTGCTTCATCGTTCAATCGTGAACTGGTCGATATAAGTCAGACGTAAGTTAGAATCTAAGTTAAATACAGACACTCATGTGAGAAAACGTGAAGTGGCCTGTTCAAGTGATTGACAGTAAACATATTCAGTGCTTGAAGCGTAGTTTTGAGCGTGAGTGCATCTTAGGAATTCAGCGAAACTATGACTGTTGGATGACAATTTAAACTAGCTAACTAAATCTAACCTCGAGAATTATAACCGGAAATATTCTAGAATGAAACAGAAAGAGACAGAGAGTGTGTCCTCGGGCACCTTGCAGACCCTGTGGGAGGTATTCAATGTTCGTCAGGACGTTTTGTTTTTTGAAAAAAAAGTTAAACAAAATCTCTTCGATGAATATTAAGAACTTCTTATAATGCGTATGCTCTGCAAAACAACAATTACAATAATATCATAAATAAGACTAATTGAGACTGTACAGTCTACGGAAATGTTGAGGTCGTCGAAAACACCGGGAAAATCGCTGGAAGAAATCTGATGCCAAACGATGGCCATCTAATTATTCCGGAGTTATGAACTATCACTACTACTAATACTACTACTACTACTACTACTAATAATAATAATAATAATAATGATAGTAGTAATGATTAGGTTATTTTTAAGAAAAAGTATTAACATTATTTATTATTGTGCGTTGTAGTGTATTGGATATCGGCTCGGAACAAGAAATTGTAGAGCCGCGTTCGAATTCCAGCTGAATTCATTGCATTTACTTACGCGCAAATACCCTTGGGAAAGGTATTAATCCGTCTCTTCCCTCCAGTTATGGGTTAAATAACAGGACAGATTGGGTTCCACAGTCTAGCGCAGAAAGCAATGGCAACCTACTGCGGGATAATCTTCTGTCCAGTCAGTCATGTCTCTTTCGAGACATGATCGCCCAAGCGTGTATCACGTATGGCACTTAACTGACTAACTGATTAACGTTAAAAATATTAAAAACCAAGATAATAATTGGTTCGATTTCTACGGTTTATTAACACATTGCAGGTTATTTAAAGCCAGAAAATGATTTTAACTTGTAAGAATTATTTTTATTTAGATAATAATAGTTTAGAGATACAAGTCTTATTAATTATTCTATTAGCCAGAGGGAGAAGAGATGGATTCATACCTTTCTCAAAGTTATTTGTATGTAAGTAAATATAATGAACCCCACTGGAATTGAAACTTGTCTATCCGATTAACAACTGTAATTATCTATTACATATTGTTGTATGATATAGAATGTTCCTGTTGAATTGCCGCTTCATTACCTGATCCAACAGATATCCGATATCAGCCAATCAATGGATACCTGATGCAGATCAAAACGTATTCTCAAGCGGTTACCCGTCTAGGTACTGACCAGGCTCAATGTTGCTTAACTGCGGTGATCACACAGGAACATGTGTGTGAACGTGATGTGGTCGTAAGCCATACGAACATGAATATTCCTGTATTATTTCGAACTGTTGTTCTCACTTTGGTTTATATAAATACTATTATAGTCATAACGTTTGGGCCAAGTACATTCTAGGATGTGCGTTGTGGTGTAGTGGATATCGGTTCGGAACGAGAAATCGGGGAGCCGAGTTCGAATTCCAGTTGAATTCCTTGCATTCACTTACGCGCAAATACCCTTGGGAAAGCTATTAATCCGTCTCTTCCCTCCAGTTATGGGTTAAATAACAGGACAGATTGGGTTCTGTAGTCTTGGATGCCAACCAGTCTACCGCAGAATGTAATGGCAGCCTACCGCGGATAATCTTCTGCTCAGTCAGTCATGTCTCTTTCGAGACATGATCGCCCAAGCGTCTGACACGTATGGCATTTAACTGACTGACTGACATTCTGATCATCATCAGGTGTCAATTGATTGACTGATATGTGTTGTCTGTTAGCTGATATGGGATGTTCCTGTTGAATTGGTGCTTCACCACCTGATTCAACGGATATCTCATATTAACCAATCAAATGTTGATGACCAGAGAATACATGACCGAAACTTTGTGCCTATAATCGCATATATATCAACCAAGATGGGAACGATAGTTAGAAATAATACAAGAATCTTGACAATTGCTCATCTCAGGAATTAAATCTCGACTGATAAAGGAAAAACAATAATAGCGATAGGAATTATAATTGGATTAGTAACATATTTTATCAATTATAATTTGCGTAATGACAATAGTTTCATCTATTATTTATAGTTTACAGTGTATGAAATAAAATAAGTATGAAAATATAGCATTTTCATTCTATAGCACAGTTACCAAAAACGTCCACTCCTAAGATGATTCATGGCAAAATATCATCAACTAAAATACAATGAACAAGTTTCGCAGCCTCATGAATATTTGATGAGAGGCAGCGATAATTAATAGAATGAATAATTCAATAAGTAAAGCATCCCATTTTATGATCTCATGTAGTAAAACTATCATTCCCTTTAATGTCTACTGTCCCAAAATGGGATTAAGTGTTCGGGTAGAAACCTTGACAAACATGATAAACGTGTTCACAATAAGACGTAGTGCGAAAAAGAGACGGTTTTCCCCATGACACCGTTTTTTTTTTAAAATTCTGTCACTCTTGAGCAATGTCTATTGATTTTAAAATTGAAATGAAACCTAAACATATGAAAGTGAATTTATACATTTTCTTTGTTCTTGAGAACTGACACACAGTTAATAAACACTATTAGATTGTTTATTTACGCTAATTATTTAATATATTATTTTTTGGAATGGTTGGCAAAACACCGGCTGTAATTGGCAACTGATTCAAACTTTATAAAATGTTAAATAGTAATGTTTTATTGTAGTTAGTTCACATAATTTAATTATTTAGCAAATATTTCTGAATAAAAATTTTTTTTCACGTTTATTTCTTTATAGATTGGTAAATGATAAATATTGCATTGAACTAGTACCAATTGTATTAGTTTTTAGAATGTGGTAAATATAAAATTATTATTGTAAATAAACAATTGCTATTTTAACGGTTATTTTAGTGGGAGGTCACGGTTATGTTTCGAATTATTCTGGGGGCTATTGAGTGGGAATAATTGTGGGTCCGGATGCAGTTTTATGTTTATTTGTATTGTTTGTTAAATTTTAATCAATTTATTGTTGGTTGTTATTATTACTATTATTTGTGTGTATGTGTCTGCTCGTTGATTGTTAATTTTTTTAATTTTTTACTTCGTTTATTTACTTATTTATTTGTACGGATTAATTTATTTTATTTATTATTTATTTTATTTTATTTATTTATTTATTTTTGTTTACTTTTGTTCTTTTTCAGTTTTCGATTTTTAAGTAATGTCGTAAAAAATGCAATTTTGATATGACTTCAGTCGTTTATCTAGTAGTTGATCTGGAAAGGTAATTACAGCTACTTTCTTCCCCAGACCGAAGTGACAGTTTTTGTATTTATTGTTGTAGGCTGATGCTGTTTTCCTTATTTTTCATGATATTTTTTTGGCATGAATTGTTTTTTCGTTTGTTATCTTTAATTTCCCAGATATGTTGAGAAATCCACCTCCTCGCACCTAGAATAATTGAAACATAACTGTTATCGCTCACCAAAATAACAGTTACAATAATACAATAGACTACACACATATAATAGACAACCTACAATGCATCATTGACCTGTATATAAATAGTCGGCAAACACAACGCACATGGACTGACGATTAGTTTAGCATGAAACCGACTTTCGTCTCTGGGTGTTGACTCCAATGCTCACTTTTATATTTACACATGTTCTGTCGTCGATATTGAGCACTTTTATCCCCAAAGTACTTCATAATTAAAACAGCATATATATATATATATATATATATATATATAGTCATCCGCAAACAGATCTGTTTCGCTGTATCACAGCTCATCAGTACGGTTAGACATTCGATTGCTTTTTAGCCAGGATTGCAACCCGACCGATTTGGCGTTAGTCGGCGGTTCTGCCTCTGAACTATGGTAGAAGAAGGTAGATTTTTAGCGTGTTATGTACAATGTACACAAGCCAATGGCTGAGAGTATTCTAATTCATTACTGAATGAACGATATATATATATATATATATATATATATATATATATATATATATATATATATGCACTAACTTACAATCGAAACTTTTCTAATTTTTATGGTAATGCTAATGTTAAATAGAATGTTGTTGTTTTTTTTAAATTGTCGATATGTTTGATAAGATACATTTTCAAACTGTAATATTTTCAGACAATCGAATCTATTTTTATTCGAAAGTTCGTCTGAGTGTGAATCTATAAATAACACCAAGTAAAGATTTTGATTTCTACTAAATGTACTATTATTATTTTATTTTTTTTTATTATTCCTGAAACATTGAACATAAACAAGAAAATTAAAAAAACAATCTTCGATATTTTATGAGTACAGTTCAACGTCAAAATTAAGTACGTTTTGACGGGGTATGGGTAAATTTGTTGCATCAAATTTTTTGAAAACGGTTGACGTCGGAATATAAGTTTGATCGTATTCAGTATAGAACGATAAGTGTTCTTCTTGCTTCTGCCTTGTGGATGAAATCGTTACTTTTTCTTGTAAGCACAAGAGGCCGATTTTAAACACTGAATTTTAAATCAGAAAGACCTCCGCACTTGAAAGAACGACAAAACGCAATCTTCCTCCGCCTATTTACCAAACTGATCTAAGCTGAGTTAATATCGATAAAAGCATAGGCTTAAAGATTATTGTTTATTTATTATATTTATCCAAACTATAAGCAGGCAAACCCTCTTTGAAACTACTGGAGGAAGAATGTTTTGCTTATTCTTGTAGCAGATTTTAATCTTTTGATCAGTCACTTAAGTGTCATACGTGATGCACGCTTAGGCGATCATGTCTTGAAAGGAATATGACTGACTTAGCAGAATATTATCCCGCAGAATATTATTACCGTTACTTTCTGCAATAGACTGATTGCCAGCCAAGGCTATAGAACCCAACCTGTCCTGTTATTTAACCAATAACTAGAGGGAAGAGACAGATTAGTACTTTTCCCAAGGGTATTTGCGCGTAAGTGAATGCAAGGAAGTCAACTGGAATTCGAACTCGACTTCCCGATTTCTCGTTCGGAGAATTCCATGCACCACAACGCACATCCTAATCTTTTAATACACTTGCTAAAACTAGAGATATGATAATAAGCACTCGCTTGGGAAAATACAGTTTCATTTAACAGTTTTTAATCCCTTTAATTATATTTTCTCGTGTAATAAACAAGAGACACAAAGATGAATTAAAAGTAATATCAGTCTTCTTATTAGGCAGAGAAAGCTAGATAATCTCCTCACAGATAAAGAGATTTTAAGCAAGAAAAAGATGCTGAGAATACCATGGACCAAACTTGTGAGTAACAACGAAGTTTTAGAGAAAATAGAAAAAAAAAGGACACTAACTTAACTCCAGAAAGAAGCAGTTGAAGTTTTAGGGTATGTAATGAAGAAAGAAGGCTTAGAATGTTTGTTACTCACAGGGCACATTGAAAGCAAGAGGAACAGAGGAACGCAACACATAACCTACTTAGCGAGCCTGAATGAATGGACGGCAGAATAGGTTTGGGAGAGCTAACAAAAAGACAAAATTTATTAAGAGCTTCAAAGAACATGAAAATTGTGGCTAGCCATTGTCGTCAACGTTCTTAAGAAACATGCCACTTAAAATTAAAATTAAGAACTTTTCTTCTTCTATTTAGACTGAGGGGAGCTTGTATCGAAAGACAGAAAAAAATAACGCATAACCTACCCATGAATAAACTGATGGCGGAGTAAGGTTTGATAAGAGATAACACAAAGATAGAATTTGTTAATAGCTAAAAAGGGTAGAAAATTCTGACGAGCCATGATCACCGACGAATATACAGAAAAACTGAAATACCTCAGACTGGCCTTGGACTCATCCTGAGGAGAACATACAAATAGATAACCTGATAGAAACACAAACACAAACAACACTCTTCGGAGTGGGATCAGACATGTATCGGTAGGACGAAGGCTTAGCACTGGTCTCGTCATTGTCACTAGCAATGACTAACATATCCAAGGAGTACTTCAAAGAGATGGCATTATAACCCACATTTCTAAAGTCAGCTATATAGCTGAGATACGTAGATAATATATTCATACACTGGCCACACAAGAAGTGATTCAGTTACTACTGGGCAATGTGAACTCAATAAGATAACAATGCAGAAAGGAAAGAACAATAAACTAGCATTCCTGTATGTTCAAGACATCCATATATCGCAAGCCAATATTCACTGGACAATATCTCAACTTCAACTTTAACCACCCATATTTACAGGGTAAATAAAGGGATCGTCCGCTGCGTACAGCATCAGGCAAAATTCATCAGCGTCGACCCAGAGATATATGAACAAGAAATGGTCAGTATAAGCGGAGCCCTACAACGTAACAATTACCCTGGGTATATGACAGCAGCTTTAAAATACTGGGATAGAAGGGTGCAAGAGGATAACAAAACTCGGAAAACAGCCTCGGTCTGAATGCCCTATGTGAAGGGATTATTGGAAAAAATACAAGAAATATGTGTTCCATATAACATCAGGACGACATTCAAAACTGATTCAAAACTTCACAGACTCCTCTTCCGCGTAAGACTTTCCATAGAGGAGAACATAAATAAGGACTGTGTGAACGCCATCCCATGCAGCTGTGTCAAGAACTATAAAGGAGAAACAAGCCGCCGCCTTAAGACATTACTGCGAGAACACCGTAAAGTTATAACACGAGGAGAAATAGAAAAATGAGAACTCCACTGTAAAATGCGAAAACTTAAGGAATCAGCGCATATGTTAGACCATCTATCTATCTATCTATCTATCTATCTATCTATCTATCTATCTATCTATCTATAGTAATTCCCAGACAGTCCTGCTTCACTATATCACAGCTCATTAAGGAAGGATTTGCGAGCATATATTTACAATGTATTATAAAATCATGATTCTCACTCTCTCTCTATATAAATATATTGTAAGAAAGAGAGAGTATCAGAAATTTATAATAAATTATAAATATATGTCCGCGAAGTTTTTGTTTTTGAGTCCCTAAGTTTGAAGAAAGTTTACGGTGAGTGACGCTGTATTGCCATACCGGTTACACTTGTAATTCGTGTACATTTGTGAATAGTCTGTCTTTAACATTTAACCTATGTAGTCGTGAGTTAACTGAGACACATTCCGTTTTACAGTGACAAGATATTCATATCGTGAGCAGGCAGATGTTATTTTACATAGGACCGCGCTAAAGTTAATGAGCGCGAGGCTGCATGGCTGTATCAGATTGCATTTACAGACTGAAGGCAACCGAGTCATCCAACCTTTGCTGCTGTTTATTGTCGTGTTGCTGAGGCAGGAACCGTGGCACCACAAGCCATAGATCGAAGAAGACTGAGATTGTATGCCCGACTACGAATAAGAGTGGCTCTGGCATGTACGGAGGGTACTTCAACAGCAGCTCCTGTATTTGAATCGTTTGAAACATGTGCTGGGTCTTTCGCCCTCTGATCACTCACCAGCGGAGAACTTTTGCCGATGGTTTATTGCATAAACTGTCGATCTGTTGCTTGTCTCTTCTGTTTTGTTTTTGGATGAGGCAACGTTTGGAAGAAATGGAATAACATTTACACAACCAACATTTGCGGGCGAATCGAAAATCCCATAGTAGAATACAGGCTAGATATAAGCATCAGTTTACGATTAATGTCTGGGCTGGAATTGTAGGTGACTGTCTATATGTTCTTCCAGCTCGTCTTACAGGAATTGTCTACAGATATTTTATTTCGAACACACTTCCAGAACTGCCAGAGGATGTACCTCTGCCAAAACGAATACACACGTAGTTCACGCATGATGGGGCTTCAACACATTTAATCGCATTATTCGCGACATCTACGAAGAAAGAGGGATAGATAGGGAAAGAGCGGTTCCATGGCCTACACGTTCTCTCGAACTAAATCATATAGATTTGTATGTGTTGGGCCACTTAAAACAATTTATTTATGCAGCAGACATTAATAATGCAGAGGTATTTCATCAACTTGTTATGAGGGCTTGCGAAACCATTCGACACCATGTACAAATATTTCAAAGGGTCCGCCAACACACACACATGCATCCGATGTGTGCATGTGTGTGTTGAAGCAAGCGGAGGACATTTTGAACATTTGTTGTGACTTGCTGTGTTGATGTTTTGCACATCTTTTTATATGGACATTTTATCTTGCTTTAGTGTCAGAAATCTGTCTCTGCTAAAGTTTGTAAAAGAAATTTTGGATTGTATCTTGTTTTGTACATTTAATAGCGTCTACCGTAAACTTAATAACTCAAAAATGAAAAATGAAAATTTTGCGGACGTATCTTTATACGATACGAAATTTGTCTTTAATTGGTGTGAGGAAGACTACCCCAATTTTTTATATATATTTTTTCGGCATCTTTCATTGAATAATGTCGATAGGGATGACTTAACATTTTTCTGTTTTTTAGGAGTTAACGAATATAAAAATTTTACATAGTTTTTATTGTTTCGAGCGTTTCGGCCAGTGCTTTTACAATTCTCATGGATGTTGTATTTGGTATAGTTATTCTCCGTGTATTGCATTACGTATTTGTTTTTATTGTGTGAAGATTCTTGTGGAAGAGTGACCGTTTTCAGCAGTCACGTGTCATGCACAGTTGGGTTGACGTGAGGGTCACTTCTATTTACAAAAAACAACACGCCATCTCCGCTACTTAACAGTGTCAGATTGATAGTAGGGCAACGTCGTTTAATCAATAGAGCTTCTCTAATATATATATATATCGTTACCACACACACACACACACACACACACACACACATATATATATGAGACAACAATATATATTTTTATATATCAAGTGTAATATTGAAGAAATGTATGACAAGGTGGAAAAATTATATATATATATAGCATGAACATAGCATACTTAGGTAGCAGTCTTGCTTACGCATACTATATATATATATATATCTCTTTCTCTCTCTCTTATCTAGTTATATAAGTATGTTGTGGTGCAGTGTATACCGGCTCGGAACGAGAAATCAGAGAGCCGAGTTCGAATTCCAGTTGAATTTGTTGCATTCACTTACGCACAAATATCATTGGGAAAGGTATTAATCCTTCTTCCGTCTATGGGTTAAATAGCAGGATAGATTGGGTTCTATAGCCTTGGTTGACAACCAGTCTGCCGCAAAAAGTAATGCCAAACTATTGCAGAAAAATGTTCTGCCCAGTCAGTCATGTCTATTTCTAGACATGATCGCCCAATGTGTATCCCGTATGGCACTTAAATGACTTATTAAACTTAACGAACAAGGAATATTAGTTAAGTCTTTTGGTGGCTTTCCTCCTGTGCCAAAAAAGTCGTTTGATGTCGGGCGAAAACTTGGGGAGCAACTTGCCAAAAATGTGTGCGTGTGTGCGAGTTATGCCATTGAGCCGTAAGGTCATTTCAGTCACGTCAAGCTAAAGTTTATTACACCACTAAAATATGCGGACCCTCTTTCAACGCCCCATCTATTATCTCACAATTTCTGCCTTCTTTTCTTGAAATCGTCGAAATTGCCATCCGTCATTTAAATAAGTTTTCGACATCAGGAGAAACTTACCAAAATGTTGAACAGATATTCCTTGTTCATATATTTAATATATAAACAGTGTGAACATAAAAACAAACAGTTCCTAGAGAGCGTCAGTTTCATGCCTTAAGCGATAATCTGACCATATGATGACCACTTAAGTCGTGAACCTATCGCTCAGCATGCAGTGTAGAGTTTTACGTCCACGCCATTTATATCTACAAACCCACTAACCCGATACTCTCCTCATCAATACTGCAAATTTTAAACACTCACTCAGTTAATTGGCGTACGTGACGCACGCTTGAGCAATCATGTCTCTTTCGAGACATAACTGAAGGCAGATTTTCCTGCAGTAGATTGCCATTACTTTCTACGGCAGACTGGTTTTCAATCAAGGCTATAGAACTTAATCTGTACTGCTATTCAACTCATAGCTGGAGGGAGAAAGATGGATTAATAACTTTCCCAAGGATATTTTGTGTGTAAGTGAATAAAACAAATTCGACTGGAATTCGAACTCAACTCTCCGATTTCCCATTCCAAGTCGTTAACATTATTTTATTTTATAACTCTTCCTATTGTTAATTCTACAAACAAGGAGTAACTTTAGAGTGGGCTTGACAGTTACTTTGACAGCCTTTAAGCGAATTCTTCATAAATTAAAGCATGACCTTCGAATATTTCATTAATTTACTGACCAGTTTTTGACGGTCTTTTGTTTGTGGATAAGATATAAATAACGCTGTTTCATGAATGGTTTTCTTGTCGATATATGAGAAAAAATAATCCAAATGAAATGAGGTGGTTATTGAACGGCACTACCCTTGAACAATTAGTTGTGTGGTAGGGATCAAGTTTTCTATTCAAAGGTTCATAATTTAGTTGCATGCGATTGTTTGTCCATGAAACGATAGACGTGTTTGCTATTTACTCTGCTTTGTCAGTACAGCAAAAAGCCGAATTGGAAGAAGATAATTGCGTTACGTCACTATTCCAAGTCTGTGCATGCGTGTGTAGGGGGGAAGCTTGTCGGTTCAGAAAATCAGCATTTAAAACCCTGATTTTTTTCTCTAGCCTCATATACTGACCTAGAGTAGCAGTGTGAAATCCGAAGTACTATTCCAAAATTTTCTATAAGTATTTTTCATGAGCACCTCGAGGTGGTGTAATGGTTAGCATGCTTGCCTCGATAGAATCATTAGAATTGAGTTGCGAGTTCGAGCCTCACTAGTTGTCCCATACTTTCGGCCTTGGAAAATCGCTATAAGTATTTTCATGGCAACTGCTTTGGCGCGTTATTTTCCCTGGTTCCCCGACCACATGTATTTACGTGTGATACTAGATTGACACAAAGGTACTGCCCTTTTACCGTCAAAATAGTTAAATGTAACCGCCTTTTCTACTCTAACACTTTTTCTCCTCGTACTGCCTGCTTGTGGAACTCCCTTCCATTTGCTTGCTTCCCTGATGGCTACAATCTCAAAAAGTTTAAATGCAACGTCAATTGCTATCTTCTATCTCTTGATTCCAATCCTTCTCTTATCCTTTTTTCAACATGCCCTGTACCTTGTTTTTTCTCTCACTGTAACCAGCTGTGTGCCGTAATGTGTAACGAGCTAGTGTGGATGATCATGGGTAGTGAATTCGATTTAGTATCCTATTCTTGTGATTATCGTAGAGGTGAATTAAGAAGAGTTGGTCCAATTGACTACGTAGTGAGTTGAAGCGTCACCAGGTGCTCCGTAATTGGGGCTTTGTTAAACTTTCTAAAAAATTAGGGTAACTTAGGGTGATTAACGGTTAGCGAGTTAGTCTCGTTGAACTTTACTACTGAGTAGTGATATAGATCCTCACTGGGTTGCATTATGCAAGTGACAATAATTTCATACTTCAAATATTATCTTGAAGTTATGTAGCCTTTTCTTCACCGTAAAAATATTTGCTTGATTTGCCTCTCCTTGGACAGATGTATTTATTAACAATTGAGATGTCCGGTACGATATTGGTCAAGCTACAACTATTTATTCTCTCTCTTTAGATACCCTCTTTCTTCAGAACTTAGGCGATAATTGTTCCTCACATATAATACCTCATCTAAAAATTCTGACATAAATCGTGTTAAAAGTCCTTTCGTAGTTTAGATATCTCGTTTAGATAAGCGTTATAAACATTGCACTCCATGCAATGTATATAACACTTATCAACACAGAAAACGGAATCAGTAAATCAAGATCGAATTTCGACGAATGTTACTTGTATCCATTTATGGAGAACACTCTTGGGAGAAGCATTCATTCCTACTGTTAATCATCTCATCAGAAATAAGCAACCGACTCTATGTGTTTCGCTCTTCATTGGCCAGCGCTGATGTCTTGCGTATAATTACTCACAGAATCAATGAAGCACGCGATGGTAGCCTTGTCACCTCAGCTATAGTTTTTGAAAGGCTTTTAAAAGCTGTTTCATAGAGGATTATCAAAGTTTGGTTTGGTTTTTCTGTATATCAACCTCAATACGTTCTTTCATGCCGACAATATTTTTACAATACATTTGTATGAATAGAATATATATTTTTGTAAGAAATAAGCTTGTAGATCAGCTTTCGTTGACGTAATTTTGTAAAGTGTTTTTTCTTGATAATCTCAAGTATTGCTAGTATGTATTTTTTCCAAAAACGTATTGCTGGTAATAATTTTTTTTCTTCAAAAATCTATTACTGGTAATATTTGTTTTTCTATCAAAAATGTATTCCTTGAACTTTTACTATAAAAGTCTACTTTTATACTTTGATAGTGTTTTAACACCAGGTCGGGATAAATTATTTGCCCATAGCTAGAACCCAAACAGGTGCTACCACCCCTGGTCAATGTGTATCTAGGAACAACATCAGTTAACCCATTTTAACCCAGTGTCCTCAGGTTTTAGAACATTAAATTCATTTACAAATCACAAGAATTTTTCTTCCAGCCGGGCAATATTTGGAAGGTGATTTTATTGATGAATCAATATGTCCTCACTATCTATATATAATAATGGTTTTATATAATGATTTATACTCATTATTTTTTACAGTTTTTTTATGCTGTCCTGATATGAGGACACTGGGTTAAAATGGGTTAGGAAGTAGCTCCATGCTCCTCACAACATCCCAATCAGAGGCTTTACTGTCGGATGCATTTTATTGTCAGACCCAGGACCAGATTATCAAAGAAGCTTTGCAGCTACAGCATCTTCGAAAGAGTTCACACGGTTTTAGTTCTTACTCTCATGTAGGTTAATGAAAGTCTTTGTTAATGGCCAGTTCTCACGTGATTAATGAAGGCATCCTTCAAGGTTATCTTGTCAGTCTTACTCTCTGCTTTTCATCATTAATTTTCCTAGGATTTTCAGATCATAGATAAATATATATGCAGATGATATCGATATTTGTGGACGCATTTTCATAAATCAACCTGCTCGGAAACTTACAGCTGATTTCTCCTTTGATCGGGCTCTAAGAGCCTAATGGGGAAAAACTAGCTTGTAACTTTCAGTACCTCAAAAACCAAGATCGTATCGTTTCCCATCACCGTTCAGATTTTGAGTTTTCTCCTCTCCCGATGTATAGTTGCAGTTCGATGAGATTCTCTGCTTTGAACGTCTACTGAAACTCAAGTTCAATCCTGACCTCAAGAGTAACTCATACATACAGGCCATTGCTAAAGAAGCTCTAAAAATGATAGGTTCATTCTGTCATTATAGGATGTACCTAAATCCTCTTCGTCTGAATCCATCTGGTACATTTATAAATCTAAAATTCGTGCATGCAGTGAATATTGCTAACATATCTAGTTTGTTACTCTTACTATATGTCTCCAGCTTTCTTGACAAAATTCAAAGAAGAATCTGTAATGTAGGTACCTCCAGTCAAATCGATAACGAAAACAGCATAGTATGAATAAAAAAGGTCCCAAACTTAATAAAACAAACTTTTTCCTTCAAAATTTTTATATTATTATTAAGAGAAGAAATTAAAGTAATTTTTAATTATTTTTAAAAAATTTTTAATCACATCTAACATTTTCGAAATTTTGTCAGAAAGTTTTGTTTGGATTTGAGTTAGCGGCTAAAGAAACGTTACGACTGTTTTACAATGGAACCGTAATGATTGCATTACCCACTTTTTTTCGGTAACAAACATATTTATTTGGAAATTCTCGCAAAAATTAAATAATCCTCGGATTTTAATGAAACTTTCAGTACTCATTCACAAACAAATGAAATTACTTTTGAAATTATTATTTTTTTAAAAAATTGATAAAACTATTTTTTAACCTTTGTTACCCTCACCCTCTACGCAAATTCATGAAACTTTAATAAATTTTATATTGATGGCTAACGTTTGTTTTATTAGCTCAACGCAAAACTCATTGGGGAATATAAATCATCTATTTTTTTATTATAAGTTTGCAATTATTATCAGAAAATCTTCTCCAAATAGTAAAATAAAAAATGCAATAAAACCCTGATATTTAATTTGATAAGCTTTTAATTGCTGGAATAAATAATAACAATTTAGGACACTATACTATGAAGAAAAAAAAATGATTAATAATAAAATTTTAAAAGAATTGTTTTCATTTATTATTATTATTATTATTATTATTATTATTATTATTATTATTATTATTATATAATTTAATAATATATAAAGTTTTCAAATATTTTAAAAATTTTCGAAAGATTGATTGCGAGTAGACTTTTTAGTTAAGAATTGATGAGTATATTGCCTATCTAAAATTGAAAAGTTTAATAAAAATCGTTCTGCCGAAATATTTTAAATTGATAATAAAAATTTTGTATGTAAATATGTTCATTTTAATTAAATATGATGTTCCATTTGACAAAGTACGATGTTCCATAGGAGTCGTATAATGTCGCCATAAAAATTATATTAGATACTTTTACCATGCCTTAAACTTAATGATAACTTATTAATAAATAACATAATATAATTTAGTTCGGTTAGTTTACTTTCATTCTTTCTTATTAAATTAATTTTTTTTACATATGTTACTCCTTCCACCAATTAATTTCCTGAAATGTCTAGAAAATCGCGAGTTTTCCCATATACCTAATATTAATTAAATTCGGGAGTCATTTGGGGAATGCTAACCAAATATCCTTTTTTTCCCTTTAAATCAGCCAATTTTTATGAAATATGCCCCGAATTACGAAAACAAAAATGCAATAAAACTATGCCATTTTTTGTTTACATAAACTTTTAATTGGGTTTATAAACAATATATATCATAGTCTGAAAAAGAATATTTTCAATGAATAATGAATTTTTACAAGAACTGTTTTCATTTGTATCATTTTTATTATAATAACTCATGAAGCTTCAAAAATCTTTTAAAATTTCCTCTTTCGTCGTTAACGTTAGGTTATTCAGTTAATATTTACTATATTTGCTATTTGAAAATTGAAATGCTTAAGTCAAATAATCGAGCCATTCGATTTTTAAAGTAATTAAACATTTTAATAGTGTGCGTATGATGACCCACATTTTCTTTTTACGAATGGCCATACGTGATATATATCATTAAAAGGTCACATGTTTCAAAGGTTTGCGCTTCTTACAGGAAAAAAAAAAAGAAACTAAATAAACATTTTCTGCAGGGTACAATTCTTTCATCTCACTTCCATGTTTCCTATGCCCTACTTTTCAACATGCAACAGGCTTTGCAAATCACCTCTTCAAAATTTAAAGCAAGTTTTATATTTTAATTCCTAGTTTCCTAATTTTGTTAACAAGAAAAGTAATTGTAAAATTTTGAAATTCACAATTTGCAGAGGTACCCAATAAAGAATATGAAAAATAGATATTAAAAATAACATTTCATAAATTATTGAGTTACCTCTGTCGTTATATAATTTTGTTCTGTTATTAAATTCTAAAATTATTTTAAAAGAAAGCTGTATATTAGTTTCCCTTTTATTTTTCATAAAAGTTCTTCAAATGCAAGACTATAAAGCTAAACTAAAATTCTATAAAATATTGGATAATTGCTGAAAATATTGTGTTAAATTTTTTATTTTACTATATAGTTAAAAAAGAAAAAAAGAAAAACGAAGCGTATGAGTAAGCTAACATAAACTTATGTCAAATTCGTCGTATTTCTTGCTTTTCTAGCCCTACGGTCAGTGAAAACACATACACAGACTCTTAGCATATGTTTTTCAAAATCGTTGCTTTGTTTTCTGGCCATCCGTCAGTATAGAGACTCCGATTTTTAGAATGTTTTTCTCAAACGCTACTTGCTTTTCTCGCCCATCAGCCGATGTAAACACACCTACCCAGATTCTTAGAATATACCATTCCTAATCATTATTGCTTTCATGGCCCCTCGGTCAGTGCAAACACATGCACAGATTTTTAGAATATGTTTCACAAAATCATTACTTTCTTTTCTGGCCAGTCGTTTATTGTAAGCACATACACATATCCATAGAATATACACTTTCTTATCGTTACTTGATTTTTGCACCCCCCGGTTAGTGTAAAATTCATCTACAGATTATTACTATCTGCATTTCCTCATCTTTACTTGCATTTCTGAACACTCGGTCAGAATAATCATACACACAATCTTAGATTATGCTCTGCTTGATCGCAACTTGCATTTCTGGTCCGTCGGACATTATAAACACATATGCAGATTCTCAGAATATACTCTTCTTAATCGGTACTTGCATTTCTGGCCCGTCGGACATTGTAAACACATATGCAGATTCTCAGAATATGCTCATCGTAATCGTTACTTGCATTTCTGGCCCGTCCGACATTGTAAACACATATGCAGATTCTCAGAATATGCTTTCTTAATCGTTACTTGCATTTCTGGCCCGTCGAACATTGTAAACACATATGCAGATTCTCAGAATATACACTTCGTAATCGTTACTTGCATTTCTGGCCCGTCCGACATTGTAAACACATATGCAGATTCTCAGAATATACTTTTCTTAATCGTTACTTGCATTTCTGGCCCGTCGGACATTGTAAACACATATGCAGATTCTCAGAATATGCTTTTCTTAATAGTTACTTGCATTTCTGGCCGGTCGGACATTGTAAACACATATGCAGATTCTCAGAATATACTCTTCTTAATCGTTACTTGCATTTCTGGCCCGTGGGACATTGTAAACACATATGCAGATTCTCAGAATATACTTTTCTTAATCGTTACTTGCATTTCTGGCCCGTCGGACATTGTAAACACATATGCAGATTCTCAGAATATGCTCTTCTTAATCGTTACTTGCATTTCTGGCCCGTCGGACATTGTAAACACATATGCAGATTCTCAGAATATACTTTTCTTAATCGTTACTTGCATTTCTGGCCCGTCGGACATTGTAAACACATATGCAGATTCTCAGAATATGCTCTTCTTAATCGTTACTTGCATTTCTGGACCGTCGGACATTGTAAACACATATGCAGATTCTCAGAATATGCTATTCTTAATCGTTACTTGCATTTCTGGACCGTCGGACATTGTAAACACATATGCAGATTCTCAGAATATGCTTTTCTTAATAGTTACTTGCATTTCTGGCCCGTCGAACATTGTAAACACATATGCAGATTCTCAGAATATACTCTTCTTAATCGTTACTTGCATTTCTGGCCCGTCGGACATTGTAAACACATATGCAGATTCTCAGAAGATGCTTCTCACAATCGTTACTTGCATTTCTGGGCCGTCGGACATTGTAAACACATATGCAGATTCTCAGAATATACTCTTCTTAATAGTTACTTGCATTTCTGGCCCGTCGGACATTGTAAACACATATGCAGATTCTCAGAATATACTTTTCTTAATCGTTACTTGCATTTCTGGCCCGTCGGACATTGTAAACACATATGCAGATTATCAGAATATGCTCTTCTTAATCGTTACTTGCATTTCTGGCCCGTCGGACATTGTAAACACATATGCAGATTCACAGAATATGCTCTTCTTAATCGTTAATTGCATTTCTGGGCCGTCGGACATTGTAAACACATATGCAGATTCACAGAATATGCTTTTCTTAATCGTTACTTGCATTTCTGGGCCGTCGGACATTGTAAACACATATGCAGATTCTCAGAATATACTTTTCTTAATCGTTACTTGCATTTCTGGGCCGTCGGACATTGTAAACACATATGCAGATTCACAGAATATGCTCTTCTTAATCGTTACTTGCATTTCTGGGCCGTCGGACATTGTAAACACATATGCAGATTCTCAGAATATACTTTTCTTAATCGTTACTTGCATTTCTGGCCCGTGGGACATTGTAAACACATATGCAGATTCTCAGAATATACTCTTCTTAATCGTTACTTGCATTTCTGGCCCGTCGGACATTGTAAACACATATGCAAATTCTCAGAATATGATCTTCCTAATCGTTACTTGCATTTCTGGCCCGTCCGACATTGTAAACATATATGCAGATTCTCAGAATATGCTTTTATTAATCGTTACTTGCATTTCTGGGCCGTCGGCCATTGTAAACACATATGCAGATTCTCAGAATATGCTCGTCTTCATAGTTACTTGCATTTCTGGCCCGTCGGACATTGTAAACACATATGCAGATTCTCAGAATATACTTTTCTTAATCGTTACTTGCATTTCTGGCCCGTCGGACATTGTAAACACATATGCAGATTCTCAGAATATGCTCTTCTTAATCGTCACTTTCATTTCTGGCCCGTCGGACATTGTAAACACATATGCAGATTCTCAGAATATACTTTTCTTAATCGTTACTTGCATTTCTGGCCCGTCGGACATTGTAAACACATATGCAGATTCTCAGAATATGCTCTTCTTAATCGTTACTTGCATTTCTGGACCGTCGAACATTGTAAACACATATGCAGATTCTCAGAATATGCTATTCTTAATCGTTACTTGCATTTCTGGACCGTCGGACATTGTAAACACATATGCAGATTCTCAGAATATGCTTTTCTTAATAGTTACTTGCATTTCTGGCCCGTCGGACATTGTAAACACATATGCAGATTCTCAGAATATACTCTTCTTAATCGTTACTTGCATTTCTGGCCCGTCGGACATTGTAAACACATATGCAGATTCTCAGAAGATGCTTTTCTTAATCGTTACTTGCATTTCTGGGCCGTCGGACATTGTAAACACATATGCAGATTCTCAGAATATACTTTTCTTAATCGTTACTTGCATTTCTGGGCCGTCGGACATTGTAAACACATATGCAGATTCACAGAATATGCTCTTCTTAATCGTTACTTGCATTTCTGGGCCGTCGGACATTGTAAACACATATGCAGATTCTCAGAATATACTTTTCTTAATCGTTACTTGCATTTCTGGCCCGTGGGACATTGTAAACACATATGCAGATTCTCAGAATATACTCTTCTTAATCGTTACTTGCATTTCTGGCCCGTCGGACATTGTAAACACATATGCAAATTCTCAGAATATGATCTTCCTAATCGTTACTTGCATTTCTGGCCCGTCCGACATTGTAAACATATATGCAGATTCTCAGAATATGCTTTTATTAATCGTTACTTGCATTTCTGGGCCGTCGGCCATTGTAAACACATATGCAGATTCTCAGAATATGCTCGTCTTCATAGTTACTTGCATTTCTGGCCCGTCGGACATTGTAAACACATATGCAGATTCTCAGAATATGCTCTTCTTAATCGTTACTTGTATTTCTGGCCCGTCGGACATTGTAAACACATATGCAGATTCTCAGAATATACTTTTCTCAATCGTTACTTGCATTTCTGGCCCGTCCGACATTGTAAACACATATGCAGATTCTCAGAATATACTTTTCTTAATCGTTACTTGCATTTCTGGCCCGTCGGACATTGTAAACACATATGCAGATTCTCAGAATATGCTCTTCTTAATCGTTACTTGCATATCTGGCCCGTTGGACATTGTAAACACATAATCAGATTCTCAGAATATACTTTTCTTAATCGTTACTTGCATTTCTGGCCCGTCGGACATTGTAAACACATATGCAGATTCTCAGAATATACTTTTCTCAATCGTTACTTGCATTTCTGGCCCGTCGAACAATGTAAACACATATGCAGATTCTCAGAATATGATCTTCTTAATCGTTACTTGCATTTCTGGCCCGTCGAACATTGTAAACACATATGCAGATTCTCAGAATATGATCTTCTTAATCGTTACTTGCATTTCTGGCCCGTCGAACATTGTAAGCACATATGAAGATTCTCAGAATATACTTTTCTCAATCGTTACTTGCATTTCTGGCCCGTCGAACATTGTAAACACATATGCAGATTCTCAGAATATACTTTTCTTAATCGTTACTTGCATTTCTGGCCCGTCGGACATTGTAAACACATTTGCAGATTCTCAGAATATACTTTTCTTAATCGTTACTTGCATTTCTGGCCCGTCGGACATTGTAAACACATATGCAGATTCTCAGAATATACTTTTCTTAAACGTTACTTGCATTTCTGGCCCGTCGAACATTGTAAACACATATGCAGATTCTCAGAATATACTTTTCTTAATCGTTACTTGCATTTCTGGCCCGTCGGACATTGTAAACACATATGCAGATTCTCAGAATATGCTCTTCTTAATCGTTACTTGCATTTCTGGCCCGTCGGACATTGTAAACACATATGCAGATTCTCAGGATATACTTTTCTTAATCGTTACTTGCATTTCTGGCCCGTCGAACATTGTAAACACATATGCAGATTCTCAGAATATGATCTTCTTAATCGTTACTTGCATTTCTGGCCCGTCCGACATTGTAAACATACATGCAGATTCTCAGAATATACTCTTCTTAATAGTTACTTGCATTTCTGTCCCGTCGAACATTGTAAACACATATGCACATTCTCAGAATATACTTTTCTTAATCGTTACTTGCATTTCTGGCCCGTCGAACATTGTAAACACATATGCAGATTCTCAGAATATGATCTTCTTAATCGTTACTTGCATTTCTGGCCCGTCGAACATTGTAAACACATATGCAGATTCTCAGAATATGCTTTTGTTAACCGTTACTTGCATTTCTGGGCCGTCCGACATTGTAAACACATATGCAGATTCTCAGAATATACTTTTGTTAATCGTTACTTGCATTTCTGGGCCGTCGGACATTGTAAACACATATGCAGATTCATAGAATATGCTCTTCTTAATCGTTACTTGCATTTCTGGCCCGTCGGACATTGTAAACACATATGCAAATTCACAGAATATGATCTTCTTAATCGTTACTTGCATTTCTGGCCCGTCCGACATTGTAAACACATATGCAGATTCTCAGAATATACTCTTCCTAATCGTTACTTGCATTTCTGGCCCGTCCGACATTGTAAACACATATGCAGATTCTCAGAATATACTTTTCTTAATCGTTACTTGCATTTCTGGGCCGTCGGACATTGTAAACACATATGCAGATTCTCAGAATATGCTCTTCTTAATCGTTACTTGCATTTCTGGCCCGTGGGACATTGTAAACACATATGCAGATTCTCAGAATATACTTTTCTTAATCGTTACTTGCATTTCTGGCCCGTGGGACATTGTAAACACATATGCAGATTCTCAGAATATGCTCGTCTTCATAGTTACTTGCATTTCTGGCCCGTCGGACATTGTAAACACATATGCAGATTCTCAGAATATACTCTTCCTAATCGTTACTTGCATTTCTGGCCCGTGGGACATTGTAAACTCATATGCAGATTCTCAGAATATGCTCTTCTTAATAGTTACTTGCATTTCTGGACCGTCGGACATTGTAAACACATATGCAGATTCTCAGAATATGCTCTTCTTAATAGTTACTTGCATTTCTGGCCCGTCGGACATTGTAAACACATATGCAGATTCTCAGAATATACTCTTCCTAATCGTTATTTGCATTTCTGGCCCGTCGGACATTGTAAACATGAGCATATGCAGATTCTCAGAATATACTCTTTAATCGTTACTTGCATTTCTGGCCCGTCGGACATTGTAAACACATATGCAGATTCTCAGAATATGCTCTCTTAATAGTTACTTGCATTTCTGGCCCGTCGGACATTGTAAACACATATGCAGATTCTCAGAATATACTCTTCCTAATCGTTACTTGCATTTCTGGCCCGTCAGACATTGTAAACACATATGCAGATTCTCAGAATATGCTCTTCTTAATAGTTACTGCATTTCTGGCCCGTCGGACATTGTAAACACATATGCAGATTCTCAGAATATGCTCTTCTTAATCGTTACTTGCATTTCTGGCCCGTCGGACATTGTAAACACATATGCAGATTCTCAGAATATACTCTTTTTAATCGTTACTTGCATTTCTTGGCCCGTCGGACATTGTAAACACATATGCAGATTCTCAGAATATGCTCTTCTTAATAGTTACTTGCATTTCTGGCCTCGTCGGACATTGTAAACACATATGCAGATTCTCAGAATATACTCTTCCTAATCGTTACTTGCATTTCTTGGCCCGTCAGACATTGTAAACACATATGCAGATTCTCAGAATATGCTCTTCTTAATAGTTACTTGCATTTCTGGCCCGTCGGACATTGTAAACACATATGCAGATTCTCAGAATATACTCTTCTTAATCGTTACTTGCATTTCTGGCCCGTCGGACATTGTAAACACATATGCAGATTCTCAGAATATACTCCTCTTAATAGTTACTTGCATTTCTGGCCCGTCGGACATTGTAAACACATATGCAGATTCTCACAGAATATGCCTTTCTTAATAGTTACTTGCATTTCTGGCCCGTCGGACATTGTAAACACATATGCAGATTCTCAGAATATATACTCTTCCTAATCGTTACTTGCATTTCTGGCCCGTCAGACATTGTAAACACATATGCAGATTCTCAGAATATGCTCTTCTTAATAGTTATTACTTGCATTTCTGGCCCGTCGGACATTGTAAACACATATGCAGATTCTCAGAATATACTCTTCCTAATCGTTACTTGCATTTCTGGCCCGTGGGACATTGTAAACACATATGCAGATTCTCAGAATATGCTCTTCTTAATAGTTACTTGCATTTCTGGCCCGTGGGACATTGTAAACACATATGCAGATTCTCAGAATATACTTTTCTTAATAGTTACTTGTATTTCTGGGTTCGTGGGACATTGTAAACACATATGCAGATTCTCAGAATATACTCTTTCCCAATCGTTACTTGTCTTTGGGTGACTACCTCGGTAATACCAGGTGCTGTAAGTTTTTAGTGACGGATTTGCGTTATGGTGCAGTGGATATCGGCTCGGAAAGAGAAATCGGTGAGCCCAGTTCGAATTCCAGTATAATACCCTGGATTCACTTAAGCACTGGTGCCCTTGGGAAAGGTGTTAATCCATCCCTTGCCTCCAGTTATGGGTTAAATAACAAGAATAGGACTTGGGGACCCTGCCCTTAAAATCAAACCCCATAAACTTATATAAAAACAACAATAAATTGTTGAAAGTGAAGGTATTACCAGTAATAAATAAATGAAATTTAGTTGGCGATAAAGAACCCGCCGAGGTTGATATGCCATAAATACAAAACAACCAACAACCTATTTCTTACTTGCTTTTTGTATCCCACGGTCACTATAAACATCTACACAGATTCTTAGAATATGTTTTTTTCCTTTTTGTTAATTTTTTTATCTAGCCCCTCGGTCAAAGTTAATACAGATCCCGAGAATATGTTTTTCACAATCGTTACTTGCTTTTTCCGTCTGTCGGCCTATGTAAGCAGATACACAGATTCTTACAATATTTTTTTCACAATCGTTACTTACTTTTATAGGCTCGGTAAATGTAAACACACATTTACACATTATTAGAATCTACTTTTCCTAACCGTTAATTGCTTTTCTAGTGTCTCTGCCAATGACATCACATACACAGATTCTTAGAATATGCTTTGCCAAATTGTTACTTGCATTTCTGGTTCCGTTAGAATATGCTTTTCATAATTGGTCAGTGTAAACACGAACACAGATTTTTAGAATATGCTCTTCCTAATCATTATTTGCTTTTCTGGTCTCTCGGCCAAATTAACCATGCACACAGATTCTTAAAATATGCTCTTCTTAATCGTTACTTGCTCTCCTGGGCCCTCGGTTTGTGCAAACACATAAACTTCAGCTTTTTTCCCCTGATATTGCGTATCAGTTACCTTTTCGTGTCCATCCTTTCCAAAACCTCGTCGTTGTTCACATGTTTGGTCTATGGTATGCCCAGTATCCTTCTGTAGAATCACATTTCGTTTACTTCAAGTCTCTCCTTGATCTTTGATGAGATTGTCTAACATTCACTGCCATATTGAAGGACAGAAATCACATAGCAATCCAGTACTCTCTGCTTTGTTTCCAGCGAAATTTTCCTGTCTCTCAATACTCTACTCAGCTTCTGGAATGTATACAAACATGATTATGCAGTGTGAAATGCCTTCTACCATTATCAGCAATGATAAAATTCAAGTCCATAACGGTTTTTCTCTTTCACCTTATTGTGATTTTCTAAGCGTAGCTATGCTGGACAATATCATCAAGATGAAGGAAATACTTGAAGTAACTAAAATGTGGTTCTACAGAAGGATGCTGCAGACATCATGGATCGAGCACGTGAGCAATGATGAGGTTTTGGAAAGGATGGAAACAAAAAGGACATTAATACTGAGCATCAGGAAATGACAGCTAAAGATCCTGGGACATGCAATGAGGAAAAAGGGCTTGGTGAATTTTATACAAACAGCCAGATAGAGGGAAAGGGAGACAGGGAAAAGCATCGTGTAACATACTTGACAGGGCCGAGCAGGTGTAAGGCCGAGCGGGGGTTACGTAGTGTAAAAGGAGAAAGTGTGCAAAGAGCCTCCAGGGATAGAGAGACGTGGAAGGCTATGATCGCCCACGTCCTTAAAGAACAAAGCATATAGAAGAATACGAATCTATCTATCTATCTATCTATCTATCTATCTATCTATCTATCTGGGAATAAATGATTATATGCGTGGATAAGTACTACAATGATATTGTTTGAAGCTGTTAATCTTCTTTTAACACGGTCTCTAACTTTACCTATTTTTGTTCTATCTATCTATCTATCTATCTATCTATCTATCTATCTATCTATCTATATATATATGTGTGTGTGTGTGTGTGTGTGTGTGTGTGTGTGTGTGTGTGTGTGTGGATAGATGGATGGAATGGATGTAAATAAGATTTTTTGTTTTTTCATTTCGTTAATATACACATTATTTAGATCCATATCTATCTATCTATCTATCTATCTATCTATCTATCTATCTATCTATCTATCTATCTATCTTTTTTCCATTTCGTTAATCTCTAGAACTTTCCGTAACAGTGTGACAGTGTGAATAAGTATATATATATATATATATATATATATATATATATATGTATATATGTGTGTGTGTGTGTGTGTGTGTGTACGCGCAGATGATTGCATAACTCATGAAACTATGTGTTGTGTCTATTCATATATATATATATATATATATATATATATATATTCAGGGTATATTTTCAATGAATGATTTATTAAATCAAAAATAGTTTGTTAAATCTGGCCCTGGTGAGCGTTTCGATGCGCAACACTTGACGCAACTAACATGATAATCTTTTGAACCTTTCTTGATTCATTCAATATCATAGCTCTGGTTATATATTAAATAGTTTTTGGCATAAATTCTCTTAGCGTGAAAAACGTTTAATTCTCTTTTATTTCTATCTATCTATCTATCTATCTATCTATCTATCTATCTATCTATCTATCTATCTATCTATCTTTATTTATTTATTAATTTGATAAATATTTATTATTTTTAGTGGATCATAATATTTTAGTAGATGTTCCGTTCCATTATTAAACAGTATATGTATTTATTTTCGTCTAACGGCTTGAATATTCGAGAAATTTTTTTAGAGAAAAATATGAAGAAAATTCTTTCAGAGAACCCATAATTTTCTTCTATAATTCCGGTAGACAAAAATAGATAGACATTCTGTTTGATACCTGAACAGGACATTTACTCAGAAACCAGTATCTATAAAAACATAACGTGTAAGTAATATTTATATATATTAGGAAATGAATTTATTCCGACACATTTTTAATTTATTTGGTCAAACGTTTGTTTTAATGCATACTCATATTTGAATAAATGCTCTGTTTTATTATTAAGCAGTATATTTTTTTATATACTGAATATTCGAGAAAACTTGTTAGAAAAATATGCGTCCTCCGACAGGATTCGAACCCCGGTATTTGTTTGATCAGGAGGTTCTACGTAGCCGAGCGGTTTAAGGCGCGTTATATATAATGACGGCTTCTTTTAGGGGTCGAATTATCATTCGAATGTCATTGTATTAATCGCACCAAAGATGAACTGAAGGCAAGGATTATAGCAGCATTCACCAATTTAAACAAGGAAACCGCCAATGAAAGTTAAATGAGATTCTGAAGTTATCTCGTGACCTTGGTTGAAACCAATAACGATTTTATTAAATAAATTTACTCTTTACTATTTCACGCTATTTCTGTGTAATTTTAGCAAATATATCTTTTAAAATGAGATGTCAGCATTATTTTCATTTTTGCAAACATCAGATAGAGAGAAAGGAAGGTATGAAGACAGAATTAAGAATTACTCACAAGAACATTCACAATTCTGTCCTTATACAACCTTAACTGTTTGAAAAAAAAAACGGTAACGAATTGTTTTTATATTCCCATAAAAATCATTTACAACACTAGTGACCAACCATCGCCTGACGAAGTACAATTAATAGTACTGAAACACGATAGCTTTTGTGTTGCGATGTAAAATGTTTTTATTATAACGACTTATAATAAAAATATTAGAATAATAATATTGGTCTACTTCTTATTCAGCACTTTTAAAAAGTAAATGCTACAAACTGGATCTTTACACTATTTGTTCTTACTTTTACTAAGATATATATACATATATACTTTATATTAATGGGTTCTGCTTTGGGATTTTTACCTACATGCCATTTTCGTTTTGTGTATATATATATATATATGTGAAAAGTGTATGTATATAATTATAAATATTAATATATATATATGCAATTTGTTATATATATTATATTGTTTACATATTATATATGCGTGGTACTTATTTAAAAGCGCTCAATATCAGTGATAGAGCAGACATATTCATATAGATAGGTGTGAGTTTTTAACCCTGGGTTTCATGCTTTTTCACCCAGGGTTACTCATACCTATATATATATATATATATATATATATATTTAAATCCACTACAAAAATAGCATGTAAGTAAAATCTCTAAACAGATTCCATTAATATAAAGTCCCAAAACAGATCCTATTAATATTAATATTAATATAATTAAAAATTTCGTCGCTAAAGAAGCGAGGATTCCTCGTTAAAATGGTCATACGACACATGTAATTTTCGGAGTTTTACATATATATATATATATATATATATATATATATATATATATATATATATATGTGTGTGTGTGTGTGTGTGTGTGTGTGTGTGTGTGTATTCTTTAATATTGCTTCTGATATATTATCATTTTTAGTCGGTATCATTCCATGTAAAGCATTAATGTTACTAAAATACAAGGGGTTACAAGAACTGGAAAAATTAGAAACAGAATAATGATGAGTAGAAATAGAAGAGACTAAATATATGACGGCGTCCGCCCCCGGGTCTCAGGCTGTATGTTGCGTGCGTTAACTGGCCGTAAGTTAACGTCTGCAGCTGTTCGCTTTCGTTCCGCCCCCAAGTGATCGATGATGTCAACTGATCGGTCGAAATCTTTCACTTCCTCTCCCCCGTTGTGACTTGTGACTTCTGATCTCAGAGAATACTATGGACCTGAGAAAAGGATGCGATCGTCTTCGTGCTTCACTCCTCGACAACTGAAAATTTGGGTGCTTCACGCAGAACTAAGGGAAACAGACAAGAACAAAAAATAACAAGACAGTAGCGAAGGCCAGTCTATGTGGATTAATAATTATATTGTATCTTTTTGTACAGCAAAAGAAGAAGAAGAAGAAGAAGAGAGAGAAAGAGAGATAGTAAAAAAGAATTAAAAGAAAATACTATTCAACTTTTTTCAGAGTCCACAAATTACTGCTGCTACTATGTCTATTTGTCGTTCGAGGGAATACAGTCTTTATGCTCCCCATTCCCTTGGGGTTCTGCTTATAAGCGATGTACATGTTATTAGCGTGGTAGGAGAGAGAAGGAATTTCTCCACGTCTTCACTCCACGCGTCCCGAGCGAATCTCTCTCACGCGTCTCTCTCTGAAATGCTCTGTCGCTCTGTTATGTCTATCTGTTCTGACTTGATGTTTAAATCCGTTATCTATTTGTTGAAACCGTTTCAATATGATGTGGGGTGGTAAGTGATCGGAATGGTTCTCCATAAAAATCTAACGTCAACTTAGCATATCTGGCTTATAACACCTGCTTACGGTTTTCGCGGATGCCTGCCATTCTGGAAGTTTAGAGATAGATTCTATTGGTCTTACACATTCACCTGTCAGCGTTAATTATAATTCCATCTTTACGTGGGTGGTCTTTTCCAAAATCGACCGATAATTTCCATTTTTCAGTCGATCCTTTATTTCCTTCTCCGAAAGAGAGAAATAAGGAGAGAAAGGGAGAAAATAACAACTAACAAGGAAGAAAGAAAAAAGAATTCTCTTCCCTTCTCAAGGCCAGCTGTTTTTTGTTAAATTGTTATCATATCAGTCGAGGTCATTTTCGTGAATGCCTTGAGTTTCGCCTATCTAAGAAAAGAAAAAATACACACAGAGATATTCTGCAAATTTCTTTTCCGGGGTTTGAATCCAGGGTCCGTCGATTTTTGGTTTGACGTGTGTGCATAAGAAACACTTACAGGATGACAGTAGGTAACAATTGAAATTGCATTTAAATTTTTGCAGATTAAAATTGGCTGGAAAGCATGGAGCCGGAAGGGAGTTCCACAAGCGAGAAATGCGAGAAAAGAAACTGATAGCATGGAATTTACGGTTACACCTAGCCAACTCAACAGTAAATGGATGAGATCTCGGTGTCAGTCTAGTACTGCGTTTAAATTCAAAGAGTCTAGGCACCACAGCGAAGAGCTACCCGAAGAATTACCATGAAAGTATGTATAAAAAAGGTACGGGGGAGAAGTAACTATACCGCGGCGGAAATGTGGCTGAACCTGAGACGCTAGAACATGGCCAACAATATTGCTGATTCTTCTTTAAATTCTATCAAGGTGCTCTAGATAAATAACAGGAGCACCGGAATCCAATTTTCTTAGCATGAACGAATGGTAGACTTATAGATATTTAAGTTGACCGAATAAATAAATATAGGTTTTTATACATATGTTTGCGTTTGTGTGGGCCTGTGTAAAGCAGTAAACAGCCAACTTTACCTATTGAGATAAGTATAGATATACGCATATAATTATAACTAATGCTTATATGCTTTCCTGTATATGAATCTATTCAGACGGATAGAAAAAAGAATTGAGCAAAGTCGATAAAAGTTGATAAAGGAAGAGAAAAATTGGGAATGTGTTTGACTGTGTCAGTCACTGAGATTGGTCCATTAGTCGTCCGTATATTTTATTTTTTCTATATCTTGATGCGTGGAGTTGGCGTTTCGGCGAACATTCCCCTCTTTCTTCTTCATCCATTCAACCCATTCCTTACGTCAAGGAGCACAGTTGAATACTTATTACGCTTGATCCGACTGCATGCTTTTCCACTTGCCTGTGACAAAGTCAAAATCGGCTGCAACGTAATATCATTCAACTTATCGTTTCGTTAATCCTTGTACTAAAGAGCTCTCTAATGTTTTCGGTCGACTTTGGGAAAAATGATTCGCATGAAAAGAGCATCGTAGATTTTACCAGTACAAGACAGTACAATAGAATTTTTGGCAATGTTTGATCTTTATGCCCATAAAAACGGTGGTATCAAAAGGAAGACTTTTTCCTTGACATCCTTCTCTCACTTGACATTATTGTTTTTAAAAAGCGGTGATTCGAATTTTGATAAAACCCAAATTTGATTCTTCAAAATTGACAAGAAAGATAATAAACACTATTTATTTATTAGATTGAATAAAAACCTGTTTTCATAATTATTTATAAAATAGTAAATAATAATTATTACAATGCAGTTGGTTTATTTGGATAATTTCGTAATTTTTATAAATTTTTGAATAAAGATATTTCTTTTCAAATGTATTCCTTTATTAAAAGGGTAAATAAATCTTTGGAAAAGGTAAATAATAAATATCACATTGTATTTAGCTCACATATTTTTATAATCTTGTAAAATAACTTCCATTTCGTGAATTCGATTCCTAACTGAATTCACTAAATTGACGTTTATTTTTTTATTAGCACTAAATAAAAATACCAGAAATAAACCAGCATGAATCTTGTAAGGTGGTTTTCTTGGCGCAGCTTAGACGTGACCCAAGGCCTATAGTATGGGGCACCCAGTGAGAAGCGAGATCAATACTCAGTTGTAATTGATCTAGCGAGACAAGCTTTTTAGCTATGCCACCACACCGGAGTGTCCCATAAATCCTTATATGGATAAGACATTTTACTATGGAAATAACTAACCGCTAGCTTTGAAAATCAGCCTTCAAAATCTGAAACAACTAGTGCTAAAGAACATTATGATCATTTCATGTACTAAATAATATCATTGATTAATATAAAAGTTGTATTTCATGTCCTAAATAATATCATTGATTAATATAAGAGTTGTATATATATATATATATATATATATATATATATATATATATATATATATAATCATATTTCGTTAAAAAACGAGCGTCAAGAAAGTTTTTATTAATTTTTGATTTAATTATTTAGTATTCTTACATGTTTTCTTTTTGCCAGAGATAAGGAATGTAAAAATGTTCCATATCTGCCGGTGCAGACAAAACTAACCTTGCTGTTGCCCTCGAAAAGGACCTCCAGTCAGTAGTCAAATTGGAGGTTCTTTTCAAGATCAGCAGCGAGGTTTGTTTTGTCAGCCTCGGCAGATTTCTTATCGAGGCGGTAATAAATGGTTGGGGGGTTTCACCGTAGATGCCTACTTGGTATATAATTACATCAGGGGGGATTGTTAATGAAGACCAGAAAAAAACGTAGAATAGAGCCTTGGAGACACCCGCGTTCGTATGATAGTATCTGGAAACATGCCTATTCGGTACCTTCATTACGTGATTTGAAAGGAACGACTGGATTAGATAAAAAAAAGTGTCCCGTTATACCATAGCCCTGTAGCTTGCCTAGAAGGCCAGACTCTGTCAAATGCTTTGGAGATATTTGGGACGACAGCACGCCTGGTATGTATTCTCTGTGATGATCGTTAGAATATCAGCTGTAGACCTGGTGAAGCAGAAACCATACTGTTTATCGGAGAAGAGGCTACCAAAAAGCGGTAGAATGCTGATAGGGCGATAATTAGAGGGGCCTGAGGGTTCAGAGTTCTTAGATACAGGAACCACAGAGGAAGACTTTCAGTAGACAGGAAAGCAAGAAAGAGAGAGGCAGTAGCGGTAAAGTTTGAAGAGAACAGAGGAGAGTTCAGGGGCACATTTCTTCGAGACAATGATTGGGATTCAGCTTCAGGAAGTCAAGCTTTGAAATTATGTCAGAGACCAGCGAAGTGGTGATGTGAACGTGCCTTAGTTGAGCCTCAGTTTTAGGTGGAAAGTAGGGTGCGAATACCCCAGAGGAATCTCATGTTGAGTTGGTGGAGAATCTGCGAGCAAAGCACTCGGCCTTGTCTGCTGAAGATGTGACGATCTCAAATTTATTGATGAAAGTGGGGATTGCTGTTGTTTAACACATTTTTACAGAGCCAACAGTAGTCTTTGGAGCTGTACTTGCGGAATGCTATACGCTGCTTCATTCTGTCAGCAAACGACAGTTTAGCATCATTTAGTATCCTCTTGCACTCATTACGAGAGATGTGGGGAAATTCATCACTTGTGTAAGGGATTATGTGATTGAAAGTTCATGGTATGAAAACCAGCAAGATCTATGACAGAGTTTTCGAGCCACTTGGAGTGGTGGGCATTAAAGTCTCCAAACCCAAATAGATGAGAGGAAATTACCTTATCTATATTGTTTGAGATGCTGTCAAGTACGGAACAGTCAGGAAATGAAGAGGAGCGGTAGAGAAGGCAAAGATAGCTAATCGAGCTTAGTAGAGAGAGACGAAGACACATGTAGGCATGATCAGAAGATTCAAGAAAAATCACCCTAGCTAGATGCTCGCTAACATAAACGCTAATTCCATGCATATGGACATTAGAGTCCTTTTTAAAGAGGGGAAAGTAACCAGGGATATAGAAATCAGAGGAGGGAATAGAATGGTTATGGTTAGTTTCACAGAGATCTAAGATATCAGGTGAGTTTACGTGGAGGAAAGATTCCACGTTGCAAAAGTCGGTACGGATTTTCGAGAAAGAGATATTAACAGGTTTAGGTGATTTTTGTTTGGCAGGTTCAGTTTTAATTTTTACTTTGTGTGATGTCATAATTAAATATTTTTTGGTACAGAGAAGCTTAGTGTAGTAGTATCAATCGGTTGTCAAATCCAACAGGAGTAGGAAAGAAACTGGTAAAGACATAATGTGACCTCAGAGTTGCCCACCGGAGACACTTGCAGGAACATCCATCCATGCGCGACATGGCACTGCAAGAAACCTCGATATTATTCAACTGTTAATCAAAGTAGCCTCTCAAGACGCTACGCAAGAGTTCAGGCTCCAAACTATCAGCCGGAAGCAGCAACCGCCAACTGCCAACCGGGTACTCTCAGAATGAAGAGAAGTTGCCACCATCCACACACAAAAAATAACAAAAAAAGAAAAAAGAAAAAGAAAAGTTTACTAAGTTTTAACTTAGTTGAATCATGAGATCCCTTAATAGTCAGTACATTAGATTTTCCTTTGAAATTGAAAGGAAAATAAAAATATAAAATCTTAACTGACAAAAGTATAAAATTAATCCAACGCTATATGCAAAAAACAAAAAAAACAAAAACGAAACAAAACAAAACAAAACAAAAAAAAACATTAAATTAAATTTTTGAAAATTAAACGATTTGAAAAAGAGTCAATCAAGATTACCAGAGATGAATTCTGCTGCTATCAGAATATTAACCGAGTGAAACTTAAATTTTATCACCGTAAACTCCATTTCACTCTTCCCTCAGGTGTCAGTAATTCAGTCGGTGGGTAGCTTCATAATATCATTTGGAAACTTTACCAAATAAAATTAATTTTTCTGATAACGCTAACTAAATCAGGAAGTATGTTAAAATAAAAGTTTTCGAAATTGACTTTTATATTTACCATTCGATAGGATTCTCAACGAAATTTAACTAAATTTTTTCAGAAAAAGATACCGTCAATAAAACATCAAATTCAGAAACCAAACACTTAATATATTTCAAACAATAAGTCAAAAAGCAAAAATGGTAACACAAACTCTTGCGTGAAGATGCAAGAAGCGTTATTTGAAACTGATGAAAGCGATATAGTACAAAAAACAAAAAACTCTTCGTTAATGACTTTCGATTGCCAAAATTTTTCTGGTATTAAATAATTTATATTCAAACATGTGTAGGGAAGAGAAAAACAATTCGAAATACAGAAAAATAAATAAAAAGTTCTTAGCAAAGATATTTTCATCCCCGCTTTGTCTGTGTCTGTCTCGCTCTCTTTCCCATATATATATATATATATATATATATATATATATATATATATATATATATATATACTCTGTTGAGTCTTCAAATCTGGTTGGCTTATTCGTACTATACAATCTCACAGCCTATAAGGATAAATACTGAAGTCATTAGATTATATAGGGATGATGGCCTTATGATGATAAAGAATTCCACAAATTTTAATATAGATACAATTAGAAAGATGATACATAGAGAATTGAAAAAAACTTAATCTAAAAGTAACTATTAATACAAAAAAAATGTAGATTTCCTCGATGTAACCTTGGATTTGGAGAATAATATATACCAACCATATGAAAAACCAAATACAAATCCTTCATATAACCACCCGCAATCTAACCCCCCACATCTATGATTAAACATGTAACCTCATCAATAGATAATAGAATTAGTAGAAATTCAGCAAATGAGAAAGTATTTAATAAGCATAGCAATTTTTATAACATTGCCTTAAAAAAATAATGGGTATAAAAACCCAAATATTAAATATGTAAAAGAGAAAAGCAACCTCCGAAGAAAAATAGGAATAGAATTATTATTTGGTAAGCACCCCCCCCCCCCCAACCAAATGATTAGTAGTAAATTGGGGATAAAATTCCTCGCTTTAATTAGGAAACACTTTCCGGAAAAAATCCATTAAGTAAGATTTTCAATAAAAATACTATTAAATTTAGTAATAGCTGTATGAATAATCTGAAAAAAATTATAAAAATTACAATAATAATATTTTTTAAAATGTTAGCATAATTAATAAAAATAATCTAATAACTGAAAATAACAGCTTAGACAAGAATAAATGTAGAAAACCCATAGATTGTCCCAAGAATAAAAATCTATTAAATAAACGTAATGAAATAAATGTCATATGTAAGCATTGCAAAATGTTCACCTTACAATATGGATAAAAGAGAGGGGTAATAAAAATAAAAAATAAAAAATAAAAATAAAATTAGGTTAAAATTAGGGTTGACACTTTGACCGTTAGGGATAAGGAGGAAAGCATGTATCCCTTAAAAATAGAAACTACTTTTCAAATTTTAAAATGAATCTCTATTCTATTAGTTAAATGGAACACACACATAAATTTTAGGTCTTTCCACATCTATAAATAACAAACGTATTGTTTCTTGCATTTAAATGAAAATCATTTTCACAGCTAACATCTAACATTGCCTGATGACGAGATAGAAATCACGAAACATTAAAATTTCCGTATTATTAATTTTTAATTGTATAACAAATTTAATTATATATATATATATATATATATATATATATATATATATATTAGGCACATCCACCCATTTTCGATACCTAAATTTAAATTTAAATTTTAAAAATAAATAAGTTATCTTCATGCTTTAAAAATAGCTTTAATTGAAAGCCAAGAAATTAAATTTTAATTACAGAAAGAAAAATACACTGGTGTATTTTAAACCGAAATTATATTGATTTTAATCTAATCTTTTTCTGAATTGAAAAAATAAAATTTAAATTTCCCACCATTTTTGATTGATTGACACATTACGTAAACAGTACGTAAACAGTAGCCAAATTTCTGTTTTAAAAATCTTGCAAAAATAAAATACCCCGCTGACACGTCATTTAAGTCATTTTTTAAAATTCAAACTTACCTTTATCTGATTTCTATCAAGTAATAATTGCTTACTGCCAGAAATTTACAATAAAAAAAAACAACATTTTAACTCCGGTAGCCCTCTTTTATCTGCGTTATCGGGGTGACGGAAGATATGACAGCTGGAATTTGTCAAGAACGCTAAAAGGGTGACGTACAAGGTGTCAAAATTTCAATTAGATTAAAACATAAACTTTTTAAATTTTAATTTCTTTTTTTTTTGGTTTTAACTAAATAGTAGAATTAAAAATGTAACTTAATATTTTCAGCAACTATATAATATTTTATAGAATTTTAGTTTAGATTTATAGCCAAACATTTGAATATGCTTTCTAAATGAATAAAAATTTAAAGATGTAAATTTCATTTAAAATAATTTTAATTTAATAAGAAAGAATGAAATTAAAATTTCACCGAACTTAGTTATATTATGTTATTAATAAGTTATCATTAAGTTTAAGGCATGGTAAAAATATCTAATTCAATTTTTATGGCAACATGTTATGACTCCTATGAAACATCATACTTAATCAAAAGGAACATATTTGCACACAATTTTTTAAAATTAATTTAAAATATTTCTGCAGAACGACTTTTATTAAACTTTTCAATTTTAGATAGGCAATATAATCATCAATTCTTAACTAAAAAGTCTACTCGCAATCAATTCTTTGAAGATTTTAAAAATATTTTTAAAACTTCATATATTATTAAATTATTTAAGAATAATTATAAAAAGAAAAAATGAAAACAATTCTTTTAAAATTTTATTATTAATCAAATTTTTTTTCTTCAGAGTATAATGTCCTCAATAATTATTATTTGTTCCAGCAATTAAAAGTTTATCAAATTAAATTATATCAGAGTTTAATTGCATTTTTTATTTTACTCTTCGGAGAAGATTTTTGGATAATGATTGCAAACTTGAAATAAAAAAAAATAGATGATTTTTATTCTCCAAAGAGTCTTGCGTTGAACTAATAAAACGAAAGTTAGCCATCAATATAAAATTTATTAAGATTTCATGGATTTACGTGGAGAGAGGGGTAACAGAAGTAAAAAAATATTTTTTTTCAAGATTTTTAAAAAATAATAATTTCAAAAGTAATTTCATTCATTTGTGAATTAGTACTGAAAGTTTCATTGAAATCCGACAATTATTTGATTTTTGCAAGAATTTTCAAATTAATGTGTTTGTCACTGAAAAAAGTGGGTGATGCAATCTTTACGTTTCCATTGTAAACAGTCTTAACGTTTCTTTGGTCGCTAACTCAAATCAGTACAAAACATTCTGACAAAATTTTGAAAATGTTAGAAGGGATTGAAAAATTTTAAGAAATAATTAAAAATTACTTTGATTTTTCATCTTAATAATAATATAAACATTTTGAAGGAAAAAGTTTATTTTATTAAGTTTGGGAACTTTTTATTCATACTATTCTGTTTTTGTCATCGATTTGACTAAAGATATCTAATATATATATATTATTTCAGCTGTGGTATTTATTGCAAAAATGTAAGTGGACAAAAGACCAGTTGAAAAAAAAAAAACTAAATTAAAGGAAGAATTGAAAAAATGTTTTCTGTATGTTCTGTCGGATGAGTTGGGTTAGTGTTCCAAATTTAAAACAAAATTTCAAGGGAAAAAGTGTCGAAGCCAGTGTTTAACTCGAAACGTAGTGTAGTAATTGGATCAAGTCAACGAAGAATTAGACAGACTTGAAAAAGTAGGTGTAATTGAAAAGATTAACCATTCAAAATATATGTAAAGAAAAATAAAATAAAATTCGTCTTTGTGCTGATTTTTCGACAGACTTATACTAGTAGTTAGAATCTATTACCAAATCTAGAGGATTTGTGAAATTAAACTCTGTGTGTGTGTGGAGGGGACTTTTTTAAAGTTAGATCTTTTTGGAGCGTATTTACAATACAGGTTGAAGAAGAATGTTCAGAGTTGACAACTATAAATACACACAGGGGATTGTATAAATTCTACAAACTTTCTTTTGGTATAAAGCCAAACAGATATAAATTTCAACAAGCTAGGAATACCATGCTTGCAGATTGTGATTTCGCAGTTGCTTATCTATTTTTTCTAATCATTTCACCCCAAGCAAGGCAGTTTTACTGCCACTGTTGCGCAGGGGGTTACATAGGAGGAAATGATGAGAAAAAGGGGCAGGTTATAGGGAGTGTCAGGAAGAAGGATGAGGATACTTATGTGATGGGGTGGAGTGGACAGAGAATAGAGCTTGAGAGAAAGGATGCGAGTCAGTGAGATAGGGGATGACTATTGACCATACATTTAAACTCTTGGAGATTGTAGCTGTCAGGGAAGCAAGTATACGGAAGTGCGAGAAAAGAAGCTGATGGAGTAGAATTTGCGTTTACATTTTATCGGTTATACTGTAAAAGGGTGGGACCTAGTTGTAGGTCTAGTAGATCGAGTAAATTCATTTATAGGGGCACCAGTGAGCTAAATTCATTGAAGCAGAAGCCATGAAAGTATTTGTAGAAGTGACAAAGGGAAGCCACATCACGATGGTGAGAGAGCGACTGCAGCCGAGCTGCCAAGTCGGGATCGATCACATTACAGATTCTCCGTTGGATTTTGTCAAGAACCCCGAGGTGAATAGCTGGGGCACCCAACCAGATGTGGCAGCAGTATTCAATACACGGGCGGATGGTAGATTTATATATGTGGGCGGATCTGGATGATATATTAAAATGTTGCTATCTACACTACTTCAAACTTTCCTTAGGAAGTCAATTCACAACGATACTGGCAAAAGCGTTATGATTTACTGGACGTGAAAAACTTATTTTCTTGAAAAATTGTTTTAAGAGAAAAAATTAATAAATTTCAAGTGAAAATAGTACTGGATGCTCGGTCAATATTACAATATTTTCTTGGAGAGAAACGGCCAATATTACCATTACTGTTACCATTACCGACTGGTTTCTGAAACCACAAGAGCACCGCAAGAAGGCTACAAAAAGAAAAAAAAATCCATTATGCAAATAAGACAAGGTTAGAGGTTAGTTGGTTGGTTGGTTGTTTTTGTTTTATGGCATATCAACCTCGGCGGGTCATTTATTGCCAACTAAATTTTATTTATTTATTGTCGGTAATACCTTTTTCTTTCAACAATTTATCGTTGGTTTTATATAAGTTTTGTGTCTTAATAATACTTTTTCTTTTCGAGTACCAAGATTCATTGGGATTTGTTTTTAAGGGCAGGGTCCCCAAGTCCTACCCTGTTATTTAATCCATAACTTTAGGTAAGGGACGGATTAATACTTTTCCCAAGGGCACTAGTGCTTAAGTGAATGCAGAGTATTAAACTGGAATTCGAACTCGGCTCACCGATTTCTCTTTCGGAGCCGATATCCACTGCACTACAACGCACATCCGTCATTAAACGCTTACAGCACCTGGTATTCCCAAGCGGTCACCCAACTAATTACTGATCAGACTCAACGTTGCTTAACTTCGGTGATCGAGTGAGAACCGGTGTATTCAACGTGATGTGGCCGTAAGCCCTTAGAGGTTCGTGCATTGGTTTATAAACAGAGGTTTTCTTCCGCAACCCTAGTCGATATTTGTTGTGTTGGCCCAAATTTATCCTCATTTTTTTGCTAACTTTTTGCCTAGTAGAAACCATTTCTAACTCATGCAAAATATTAACTAGTCATTTAACCTTCAACAACCACGCTTTTGGGAACCAGCACGAAAGCTTAATGAGAAATTAATCTCGCTGATCAAGAAGCTGAAGTAACCTTTTAGATATAAATTAACTACCAATGTATGAAATGCACCTTGGCGATATAAAATATAACAGGAAGTTACTGATATAATAACACACACAGCCATACATAATAAATGCTAACTATAAGTAGAATTCTGAAGTTTAGGGAGTTTGTCGCTAAGGATATCTATGAGGTTTAAGTAAAAGTTAAATCGAAGAGAAAAACAATTATGTAATAGATAGTTTCAACCATGACAAATTAATATCTATCTATCTATCTATCTATCTATCTATCTATCTATCTATTTTCGCCTTCTCATCTATCTATCTATCTATCTATCTATCTATCTATCTATCTATCTATCTATCTATTTTCGTTCTCATCTATCTATCTATCTATCTATCTATCTATCTATCTATCTATTTTCGCCTTCTCATCTATCTATCTATCTATCTATCTATCTATCTATCTATTTTCGCCTTCTCATCTATCTATCTATCTATCTATCTATCTATCTATCTATCTATCTATCTATCTTCGCCTTCTCATCTATCTATCTATCTATCTATCTATCTATCTATCTATCTATCTATCTATCTATCTATTTTGCCTTCTCATCTATCTATCTATCTATCTATCTATCTATCTATCTATTTTCGCCTTCTCATCTATCTATCTATCTATCTATCTATTTTCGCCTTCTCATCTATCTATCTATCTATCTATCTATCTATCTATCTATTTTCGCCTTCTCATCTATCTATCTATCTATCTATCTATCTATTTTCGCCTTCTCATCTATCTATCTATCTATCTATCTATCTATCTATCTATCTATCTATTTTCGCCTTCTCATTTATCTATCTATCTATCTATCTATCTATCTATCTATCTATCTATCTATCTATCTCTCCATCCTCTGTATTTTCCCTGTTGTCTTCTCGTATTAATGTCATGCAGTCGTATGTTTGAAGAATTATATAAAATAATATCTATCTATCTATCTATCTATCTATCTATCTATCTATCTATCTATTTTCGCCTTCTCATCTATCTATCTATCTATCTATCTATCTATCTATCTATCTATCTATTTTCGCCTTCTCATCTATCTATCTATCTATCTATCTATCTATCTATCTATCTATCTATCTATTTTCGCCTTCTCATCTATCTATCTATCTATCTATCTATCTATCTATCTATCTATCTATTTTCGCCTTCTCATCTATCTATCTATCTATCTATCTATCTATCTATCTATCTATCTATTTTCGCCTTCTCATTTATCTATCTATCTATCTATCTATCTATCTATCTATCTATCTATCTCATCCTCTGTATTTTCCCTGTTGTCTTCTCGTATTAATGTCATGCAGTCGTATGTTTGAAGAATTATATAAAATAAAATTCCTAGTTTCCTTGTGGAGTGATTTCAAGAACTGTGTAAAATGTCCAACGGGGCACTGAATAGCTAAACAGAAGAACGGTTTGATCAATCTGTTCAAATTCCCCGAATATTTGTGTAAATATTCGCTTAATAATTGCTTTCTGTTCTGCTCATCTAGGCCGACTTGTTATGGAAGTTTAATCAAATTGCAATATATTTTCTTTCAAGTAACTTGTCAATGACACCAAGAAGAAAACCCAGAATCAATTACAGGTTAAATTCTTCGGAATCAACGCTCAAATTGATTGAATACTCACTCCGATTAAGAATGGCATCAATAATTAAGAATTTGATCAACAAGACGCAGAAAGCATCTAATTGCAATGTTAACATATATGATTCATTTTATTCCTTAATTAATTTTTCTCTACGGACAGTGCAGTAAAACAAGTCTTTTGTGTTACGTTGTGTTATCATTTGATGTCGAAAGATCCGTAGTAATGATTCTTGAGTTTTTTTAAAAAATTCGGTTTATTAAATATTCGTTTTGTTTCCCTTAAATTTATAATAAGTTTGAATGAACTGTTTCTTTTGATTGTTAATCTTTTCCACGTGTTATCTTGAAGCCAGACAAGCGAAAATCTGTTCAAGCAAGCATCAATAGAATTTCTCAGTCACCCAATTTTCTCGTTTCATCTGGAATCAATACCTCATTTTACAGCTTCTCTCACTGAATTTCCAATGTCCCCAGGTCATTTAACACATGAAGAATGAAAAGAATACTTGGAAAGTTGTATCTTTCAGTAAAAAACACACTGATTCAATATACACGCATTTTAATCGGAAGAAAATTTTTGTCTATGTAAATTAAGAGCATCATTATTTAATTTTTTCCGCAGTTCCGCTTGTGGTGCAGTGGATATTGGCTCCAGTTGAATTCGGGGCTCACTTATGCGCAAATACCTTTGAGAAAGGATATAGATAGATAGCTAGAAAGAAAGAAAGAAAGAAAGAAAATTCTCCCTTCAACTATGGGTTAAATAGCAGGACAGATTGAGTTCTATAACCTTGGTTGTCAACCAGTCTACCGCAGAAAGCAATGACGACCTACTACAGGAAAATCTTCTGTCCAGTCATTCATGTTTTGAAAGAGGCATGATTGCCTAAGTGTTTATCACTTATGGCACTTAACTGACTGACCTTAAGCAAAGGGATAACGCAGGTGGGGACTACGTGGAATGAAAGAGAATGAGAAGACTTTAGAAGGAACCGGAACTTAGGCAGAACACAAGGAGTAAACCGCTCCTCCTTCTCCTGTTCAACAGCTCGGAGAGGAGTGTGAACCGGAGGATAATCAGACCTATCTACACTTATTGATGAAAAATAAATAAATGAATAGTAAATCAAATTTCAGAGTTTAGGCAGAGACGTCAAAAGTATAGGATTGAAGTATACTTTATAAGGAATAGGAAACCAAATTCTAAGCAGAAAACAAAGTATACACTTTTACTCCTGTTCAAAAGAGTGGAGGGAGATGTGGACCGGGCGATAAGCGAACATATCTACTCCCATAATTATTAAACTATCAGTTTGTTAAGAAATTAATGCATTTTTAAATATTGACTTTAAAACGATATATCTTAATTTGGGATAAAATTTATTGCTCGTAATAAACCAACTTTGCATTGGGGATTCATTAGCACTTCCTTGGCTCCAAACTTCCTAGGCTCCAAACTTCCGTGGCTCCAAACTTCCTTGGCTCCAAACTTCTTCTTTGGCTCTAAACTCCCTTAGGTCCAAAATTCATTCATGGATTCTTGCCGTTTGTGTTGCACGGTAACCGGAGTTAAATTAATAGAAATGCACTTTTGTGGAAATTAACTGAAACAAAACGAATAATGTATCTCTAGGATCTTTCACACTTTTCCTGATCACGTATACTTCGTCTCTTGGCGTTGTTTTTTTTTTTCAACCGGATTTTCTTTTACGTTTTCGACTGACGGATCCAGTTTGTTTCTTCGCATTGATGATACAACTGACAGTTGAAAGGGTGACACTAACAATATCCGCGATCTCTCTGTAAGGCTTTCCAATGTGTTCGTGCAGCGTTACAATTTTCGTACGCTTCTTCGGAGTAATGTCCATCGCAGACAATAGCCGTGGGACAACTAATCGACATTCGAGACAATGTGTCTAGGCGTGATAAAAATCTAATGCAATCATGGATGATGCAGTATTTTTCAAAGCCAAACAAGTATGTCAGGCTTCATTAGGCAAAGTGTAATATTTCTATTCGTAAATAAATTCAAAAGACAGGCTACAAAAATTTTATGGGTACAGTATTTTATACACCAGAATTAATTATTATTTTATTAATTTAAATTTTTGTTTGGGATCCTCTACCAGTCTTTCATGACTGACATTTTTTTAGGTTTTCTAATGCTCCGATTTTAATATTACTTTCGACAGTGTTTATTACTTCCCAGGGGTCTTTTTTGGTTGACTTTTGTTTTCTATTCTCATATATATTTTTCCATTTTCATATACACCTCATTTCAATAATGGACCGAAGTTTTCTACTTGATTAATGTCAGAGAAATCTGGGGTGATACTCTATTAAGTTAATGCCTTTGAAAATATTTTTGGTCTAGGTGACAATATTCAACTTTGTAGGAAGTAGAATAGAATTGGCTTGAATGACTAGACTAGGGGTGACCAAACTTAATGTAAGAGCCACATACAATAAAGTTATGATGTTTGAGAGACGCAAGACATGAACAAAATTTACACACGTTTTTTGTTATATACACATTTTATGACAAAATTTTTATATAAATATTAAAAAATGCATGCATGCAACACTATCTATTGATGTATGCAGGTTTTTAAACTGTTAAAATTGTATTAGTTGCAGTAATCACAATGTACACACACACACACACACACACACACACACACACACACACACACACACACACACACACACACTACCGGCCATAATTATTAGACATCCCCATTTTTTAAAAAAGAAATTATATACTTCATACTATTTTTTGGTATTTAATGCCAAGTGGATATTTCTAAATGAAAATAGAATGATTCTTTCGTTATTATTACTTTGCAAAATTTTACAAGTCAAGGAAGCAAAGATAAACTCGTTCGAATCACCCTAAATTTTCTTCATTCTTTCATTGATGAAATTGCAATATAGGTAATTATTAAATATTTATAAATTTATTTGATCCACATGTTATTGTGTAGTATTAACAAAAGAACCCTTCTATTTTCGTTTACAATTATTCACTTGGCAATAAATACTAAAAAATAGTATAAAATACATCATTTTTTAAAGACACTGGGGTGGCCTAATAATTATGGCCGGTAGTGTATATACCAAATGTTTTCAAAAGTTTGACTAATGATTGTTTTAACTATATTGAGATTATTTAATATCATGATGAACTACAGGAATTTATCTTCTATAAGAACTGTGATGAAAAAAGGAGCTCAGCCGCGGTTTGGAATAGACTAGCTGACAGATAACCGACTGTAACGTTTACGAACAAAACAAAAAACAAACCAAAAAACATCAAAAAATTACAGTAATCAACTCTGAAGAATCCTCTAATTTGGCTGTTTCTAATATTAGTAAAAAGAGAAAAAAAAAAGATTCACGTTCTTGTCTGTTGTTTTCCAAGTCGTGTTGGTTGACCATTTCGATGAAGGACCTAATCTCTAGTGAGCCATAAGGTTCATCCAATGTAGTTTTGCATTCACCAGTAAAAAATTAATATTGAGAAATCAGTTTTCATGTACTTCTTCACACAACTAAAACTTTCCTCTTGATGATGTTTATTTATTTATTTGGTTGCTTCACGTCTTTAGCCTATATTATTAATATTCTGAATCTTTTCTCTCTGCTTACATCGACAACACTGAAATCACTTCTAATCTTTCTTGCTGATCAATCCACATTTCTTGCCCATTTAATTTTCAATACCCATTTAATTTTTCTTAAATCGTTTTGTGACATTTTCGAAGACATTCTTGTTCTTATCTTACAAATGTTTTTAATTATTTTGTGATCTCCTCAACCTTTTCCAAATTTCAAACTTTGTCTCTATCACCGATAAATGTATATGTATATTTCTCATTTGAGATCATACCTCTTTCTTCGACACATGGCAATCTTTATGCATTTGAAAATTTTTAAAAAGTCACTAATTATACTATTAAAACCCTCCACACCCATTTACTGTATGATGAACATATGTTGTGTCATAAAACATCAGAAAATAATATCTAAACTTATTTATAAATGGAACTTTGTCTGTGTGTGTGTGTGTCTGTGTGTCTGTGTGTCTGTGTCTGTGTGTCTCTCTGTGTGTATCCGTTACCTATAGACTCCGAAATGGCTGAACCGATTTTCTTGAAAATTTACACAGTTGTACTATAAGCATCTGCAAGTGTTCTTAGCTAGGTTTTGTGTCGAGGTACCACCGATAAATATCGAAAATCGATAATCGAAAAAATTGGGTTATAGAAGGAGTGGTCTGATTTTAATCAAATTTGATACACTCATAGACAAAGACATAAGAAACGATATTCAAAATTTCATGGTTGCAGTTCTTACAATAGTGCAGAAAATCGATAATATATATATATATATATATATATATATATATATATAAAAGTTTTCATTACACTCGAGCAACGCCGGTCTATACTGCTAGTATTGTAAATATTTTTAATAAGACAGATTAAATCAAAGTGAAATTCAGATGGTATATTTATTATATATCTACTGATTTTTTTTGTTCAAAATATTAGTTCTTTAATACAAATTTTACTGTAACAAAATTGGTTTGCATAAGAAAATCTGACAGGGTATTTTCTGTAATGGCCGTTTATAGAATTCAAATATTATTGTTTAAATAATGTTTTCACTGAACATACTTTGCGAATACTTCCTTGTTCGGATTTTGGATCAGTAACTGATTTAAGTTTAATATAGATTGAGTTTATTAAAATTAGAATTAATGTAACGCATTAAAGATGGCGTTCATTTTTATTCTTTTTGTTTGAGCAATATTTTCGTTTTCCTTCTCGATGTTTGTGTTTACATCGGAGTTTTCGTATTCATAACTTTAATGGTGGTAATATCGTCAAACGTGGTCATTTTACGTGTTCGTTTGTCGATTCTGCATTTGTGAATCGTTATTTCAGTCAAATACAAATATTAGTTGATTTTACAAGAAAACTTCCCCATCTTGAAAAACACCAGAAACAATAAATACTATCGTCAGTTGTAATCTTTGTTATACAATCAGTCTGATAAAAACACTCAAAAAATCTTGGCTTAAGTTAACACGCTAAGTTATCGACGCAGTTGTACCTAATTTGTTTTTTTTTTGTTTTGCCCACTAAAAAACAACGTCCTCACAATTACCCAGTGTTCCTAAGCACTCATTCAGTTTAGAACTGATTAAAGTAAATCTATAAAAAAATATTAACATAAAATCTCAAGTCATGTTTTTAAATAGCTTCATCAGATCTAGAATTTCATGTGGATGTCATGCATGGTGCTAAATTTGATGAAAAATGTATAAACTGTCGGCTGTGTACAACCAGTTTCTCTGATTGATGATTAAAGTGAGTGAATAAAGCCTGTAGGTCTTGCTGAGAACTGTTCTTCTTCGAACCTAGTGAACTGGTGCTACAGAATCATAAAGGACTGTACTAAATAACAGAAACCACATCAGTTGAGGACTTTCGACAACAGAAATAATAGCTGAAAGGGATGGCACATATAACTCGAGGAGAAAATAATGACATAATCAACCACAATATTCAAATAAAAAGTTAGGGTGGAATCCATCATTAATACTGGAAAGAGCAATAATAGTTATGGGACTTTATATAACTATTTTCTTTGATTCTGATAGATATATTTTAGAAATTTTAATTAACATTGCATTAGCAGTTAGGTGAATGAATGCTGAATGTTTCTGTATAAGGAAACAGTTAACATTACTGTTATCATTAGAGATGAAAAGAATTCCCGGATGTGAGGAAAAGTGTAACTAGAGTAGCTAGGCCTTTTGGTGAATTAATGTTTCCTTATAAAGAAACGGCTAATATTACCATCAGGGATACAGAGAACAGATACTACACTTTGATCCTAGCCTGATGGCTACGGCGTGAAGAAATGTGTAGGACATACTGTTCCGTCAAGAAATGCCAAATATTTCAATACTCAACGCAGATGATCAAACAAGGACCGATGCTTTCAGTGCTTCTAGATCTCAGGCTGCTATACTTTGTCTTGATTTATAAAATTCTCTCTGTGATCAGAATAGAGTCTTACGTTTGGTTAAAAGGCGCTATTGAATTCTAGACAAAAGTTAGTACTTTGTACTAATGATGCGTATAAAAGGGAAAAGGCTTCTATAAATTTCAGGCCGAAAGGTGACCAATTAATGCGCGTGTTTATTATCAAGCAATGAAATGACAAGTGATGTTTCATATATAAAGGCCAAAGATCGTTCTTTGTGCTTTGCGTACAATAAAGGGTGAACTTGTGATTTCAAGTATAATCATATAATCCCGTTGAATATTATTAGGCTATTTTTTCCTCTTGACTTAACAAGGAATTATGACAGTGAAGCGACTGATTTTATTTACATCGCTGCGTCCATTAATTAGTATTACAATAACAAAATGTTGTCTGATTGGGAGATTTTATGACGAACTAAAATGATATTTCATCAGCAATTACTAAATCTGTTGTTGAGGGAGTATTTTTATGAACATTGTAGCGGTAATTTTGGTTTTTCTGTGTAAAGTCCAAAGGGGAAAAATAAGCAACAGTCACGTGGGTTTCGTACGGTTATAATTTAAATGATCACCGTCAAGTCGTGTCGTACATGAGTAGATTTGACAAGAGATAGTAATAACCGACTCAGATCCAAGTTGATCATATAAAAGTAATAAAGATAGAGAAATGGTATTGCGTATGGGACAGCATAAATTAAAAACGGTACAGATATGTAAACCACTTGAAATAATAATGAGGTTTGTTTTCATGTGTATACGCACACCTGCAGAATATATCAAAATATGTTTATAATTCTACTAACATTTGACTAAATCTTGAGCAACTTCGCTACTAGCGTTAACTCAAACAATAAAAAAAAAAAAAAAAGAAAGAAAAGAAGAAAGGAAAGAAAAGGAAAAGGAAAAGCATAAAATTAAACAAAATACGTTTATTTTATCAACTTGGATCTGGGTCGGTTATTACTATCTCTTGTCAAATCTACTCATGTACGGCACGGCTTGACAGTGATCATTCAAGTGATCTACCGATTTCTACGAATTTAGGTACATTGAAATGTCTTTATTTTCTATTTATTACGAGCGGGCCCGTGCCGTCTAAAATGATAAAATATTTATATCGATATGCCGTCTAAAATGACAGCAATATATATATATTGATGTACCAACTATTGAGTATCTTACATGAGGACATAAAAATAAAAAAAAATATTCCAAACCCTGAGCGTGACAGGAGGGATATATATATATATATATATATATATATATATATATATATATATATATATATATTCATCACTACTCAACGACATAATTATTGCAAAAATTGAAAAAATAAGCGCAATAACGCGGCAAGAACTTTACTGGTAGTAAAATTTAATAACTGGCAGTAAAGTGAATGAACTGACATGAACGCTATCTCTCTAATGAACTGAGCCGACGTTGTCTTCCTAGTGTCTTTCTCTCCATGAACGTGACAGAAGGGATATATATATATATATATATATATATATATATATATATATATATATATAATGGGTTAGCAGTCCACTGCTTGTAGTGATTTACTTTATTAAGAGTGCTCGATACTTAGTAGAGCATTGTATATGGTAATATTTTTATTATAAGTTTATAATAAAAACATAGTTTACTGCAACGCAGGAGCCGTTGTGTTTCGATACAGTCTTATTAGCACCTTGTCAGGCAGTGAAATATTTTTTTCTGTTAGAAATCATTACATAGAGAAACTTAAAAAACACACAATTTTTTCCATATCCATGCAATTAAGAGAGGGGAGATTTTCGGGGCGGGGGGTTGGTCTCAGTGAACCAAGAAAAAGCCAGGTCATGATAGATAAGAGGAATTTGATTGTAATGGTAACAGGGCAGAGATTTGAAATTACTTGAAACCCAGATGTTTTCAGTGTCAGTGATGAAATAATTGAATGCATACATATGTTGCATTTGGTATGTCTGAAAAGGTGTTGCGTGTTTTCGTGAAAAGGTTACAGGATTTTCTGTAAGTTATTTTTCACTTAAAGTAGTGAAAAAGTGACAAAAACGAAAATTTTCTATCTTTTTGAGATGTGGTAATATTTACATTATTTACAATATTCGGACTATCTTCCTCATCATTGTTGTCATTTGTGCGACGCTTCGGCCGTTGTACACTCCGGCCTTCTTCTTCCTAGCACCTGAAGAAGATCGGAGTGTACAACGGCAAAACCCTCGTACAAATGGCAACAAAGATGAGGATAATAGTCCGAATAATGTAAATAATGTAAAGACGGGAAAGTTTTAAAAAAATGCATGTCCAGCATATGTAATTGGCTTAGTGATTGATCTATCCGTTAACCGAAAAAAAATTAATTCTCAAAAAATGGAAGAACGGCTCTTGTGTTGCAGTAAACTATGTTTCTATTAAAAACATAGACAAAAATTGCAGTGTACAACACCTGTGTCATCAGTAAACTGCTATACGGCAGCGAGACATGGACCACATACACTAGGCAAGAGAGGCGTCTGAACTGCTTCCACGTGAGAAGAATCCACCGCATCCTGGGAACATCATGACAAAACAAGGTGTCCAACACTGAGGTCCTGTCTCACGCGGGTCTACCCACCATGTTTGCACTCCTTAAACGGCGCAGATTCCACTGGCTAGGCCATGTCCGCCGCATACCAGGCGGCCGCATCCCAAAAGACCTCCTGTATGGAGAGCTGGCCTCTGGAAGAAGACCAACTGGCAGCCACAACTGCGGTATCGTGACATCGTTAAACGCGACATTAGGGCTGTGGATCTCAACATGGGAGAGCGTGGCAGTCAACCGGTCCAAGTGGAGAGGGACCCTGGCCAAATAACTGAAATCAGGAGAGGAGCAGCTGACACAAGCCACCATGGAGAGTGCAGGTTCGCAGAAAGCATAGTGACAGCTCCGACAGACCAGAAACAGGACATAAATGCAGTGTCTGACCTCAGGGATCGTCACCCCGCATCAGCTTCTACAGTCACAGACGCCGATGCTCCAGCCAAGCAGACAACACTTTAATCTTTCTCTTGAGAAAGAAAGTTTAAAATTATTTAATTAGTATCAATTTTACATCCCTATGAAAATGGAAGATTATAAAGTGCACCTTAGACATTGGATGATTTTTTTATTACCATAAAGGTAAAAATAAAAGATATGTGCTGTGTACGGTGAAGGTGCTTTAGCTGTGCGGAAGTGGTTTACTAAGTTTAGAGTTAGTGATTGTAGCGTTATTGATAAATAGTGCTCAGGCAGACTCTACTGTTATAGATGAGGACCAAATCAAATCATTGTTTGAGAATAACCAGCATAACAACGCGTGAATTCGCATAAATATTAAATTTATCAAAATCTACAATCCATGAGCATTTAGTGAAGCTTGGTTTCTCAAAACGCTACAATGTTTGCGTAACACATGATTTGTGTAAAAAGAATTTTTTGGATTGCATTTCTATCCGTATCGTCCGGTTCACACTCCACCCACGTCTATTGAACGGGTGAAGATGCTCATCCCTTGTTCCCTGTTTAGGATGTGGTTTCCGGCTTTCTCTTTTCCAATCTTTTACTCTTTTCCATTCTTTTCCTTTTTTTTTTCAATTGGAGTAGATAGACTAGACTATCGCCCGGTTCACACTCCACCCACGTCTATTGAACGGGTAAAGAGGCTCATCCCTTGTTTCCTGTTTAGGATGTGGTTTCAGGCTTTCTCTTTTCCAGTCTTTTTACTCTTACGTAGCCCCCTGCACATCAGTGGCGTTACCGCCTTGCTCGGGGTGATATGATTAAAAAAAATGCTGTATAAACGCAATTAAAATACAACTTTTTAAAGCAAATCGTGATTGGTGCTGAGAAATGAATAATTTCCAATAATGTTCAGTGAAAATTATCCTATGTCACCGATATAAGCCAACTTTAACCACCCACAAAACAAGTATTCATTTTAAGAAAGCTGCGCAACTGATGGAATTGTAAAGGAATCCTGTACTATGAGCTTCTAACATGTAATCTGTCAATTGGTCCTGAAAAAAAAAACTGCTCGTAATTGGAAGAATTAAAGATAGCAATTCAAGAAAATATACCCGAACTGGCGAACAGGAAATGTGCGATTTTCATCAGGATAATGACAGGGCGAACGACCTGACAAAAATTGTTGCAACTTGGCTGGTAAAAGATCAGTAGTTCAAAAATCTAAGCAGAGTATTGAGAAAGAGAAAAATCTCGTTAAAAAGTAAAGACTACTGAACTTTTACCCTATCCACCAGATTTATTAGACATTGCTCCTTTTAATCTTTATGTATACAGGTCGTTGCAAAATAAAATCAAGAGTAGAAATTTTAATTCTTTGAATTACATAAAAATCCACCTAAATGAGTTATTTTGCCTAGAAACTACTGAAATTTTTAAAGTTGAAAAGAAAATGAAGTTGTGCAACAAAATGGTATATATCTAAACTTATTTATAAATGGAACTTTGTATGTGTGTGTGTATGTGTGTGTATGTGTGTGTGTGTGTGTGTGTGTGTGTGTATCCGTTACCTATAGACTCCGAAACGGCTGAACCGAAAAATTTCTTGAAAATTTACACTATAAGCGGCGGCAAGTGTTCTTAGCTAGGCTTTGTGTCGAGGTACCCCCGATAAATATCGAAAATCGATAATTGAAAAAATCGGGTTATAGAAGGATTGTTCTGATTTTAGTCAAATTTTATACACTCATAGACAAAGACATAAGAAACGATATTCAGAAGTTTCAAGGTTGCAGTTCTTATAATAGTGCAGAAAATCTATATTATATATATATATATATATATATATATAACAAAATATTTGTGTGTATGTCTGTTTAGCTGCCTGTATGTCTTTATTTTTTTCAGCCCTTTTATTTTAGCTTTTGTTTCGGGTTTGGCTCTAAGTAGGTATAATTGTAGTTCTTAGTCTCAGCCATGATACCGTTTACTCAGAGGACTTATTCAGCCTTCAAAATTCAGTTTACGACGAAAAAACTTATTTGATATCGATACCAGAAATCAAAATTTGACTTACATCCATTCATTTTTCTTTCAGTCTACGATTTCACTTTAACTGGAGACAACTGTTGCTTTTTAGTCTTTCGTGCCAACGTCCAAAGAGTCTGAGCTCAAGGACCATGGATTAGTTTTAAAGCTTTCATTACACCCGAGCAACGCCGGACTATACTGCTAGTTTAGTTGAATAAGTATCTAATGGCATCATAATGTTTTGTGTTTTAATTTTCCATGAACTTTCTGGACAACACGATATATAGTGTAGGAATCCACATTGCATGTTAAGTGTTAGTTTCACGCCTCATTGCGGTTTTCAGACCAAATCTGACGCAGTGTTGATTTCCAACGTCAGCGTCTTGATTATGCTATTATTTTCTCTCCGAGTTACATGTGATATCCATTTTAGTTGATGCTGCTGTTGAAAGATCTAAACTGGTGTGGTTTCTTAGTTTTATGATTCTGCAGCTCCAGATGGTCCTCGCTAATATTTACAGACTTCATTCGCATGATTCAACCTTTAAACATTTATCTGAGAAGGCGGTTCTGTATAGTTGAGAGCTTAGATATTTACTGAATTAATTTGGCACCATGTATTTCACCCATACAAAAATTTCGATCTGACGATCGATCCTATTTAAGGATATGCCTCGAGCTTTTAAGTTAATGGTTCGGTTATGTAACAATTTGCAGTTTCTTCTTGTTCTTGTTCTTGTTCTTCTTCTTGTTCTTCTTCTTCTTCGTGTGCAGTGTTTCCTCAGGCCGTAGGCGATCATGGCTCTTCACAATTTCTTATCTTTTGTAACTCTTAATAAATTTTGTTTTTTGTTTCGCCATCTATTTACTCAAGCTCACTAAGTATATTATATGTTGTTTTCCTCTGTCTCTTTTTCCTTCAGTCTGCCATGCGAGTATCAGGTTTTCCAAACCTTCTTTCCTCATTATGTGCTCTAAAAATTCCAACTGTCTCTTCCTGATTCTAACTATAAGTTTCTTTTTGTTTTTATTTTCTCTAAAACTTCGTTGTTATCCATGTTGTCCTCAGTATCTTTCTGCAGAACCACATTTCTGTTGTTTTAAGCCTTTTTTTCATATTTGAGAATATTGTCCAAAATTTACTGCTATATAGGAGGACATACCACGTAAAAGTTCAGTCGTCTTTACTTTTTGACGAGATTTTTTCTCTTTCTCAATATTCTGCTTAGCTTTTGGAATGCATCTTTGACTACTTCAATATGCCTTCCGATTTCAGTGCCGCACTTTTAGTCCTCTGTTAAAACACTTCTCACATATTTACATTTTTGTCCTTGTTTGATTTTGCTATCTTCAATTTGTACTTTTCATTCTGGGATCATCATTTTGCTAAAAAGTATGCATTTTGCCTTTTTTCAATTGATGTTTAGTCCTTTCTTCTCGTTTTTTTTTTTACTAACATCTGTAAGAGATTTTAGAGTTTTCTTTCCGTGTTTGTTATCTACACCGTGTTAGTTGCATATTTGCATAAAATTATGGCCACCAATGCATATAACAAACTAACTCCTAACATTGCCCATACTATGTTCAATTTCCTCATCTCCTATATTGAATTTGTTATAACTAATTCAGGAATCGAGTGGTTATCTGAAGTAGGAAATGGTGGAGAGTCATGAAAATTATTGTATTGTGGGTGAATGACAATACATAGATATAAGTAAGTAATACGTTTATTCTCGGTAGATACAGTAGTACACGTCCGTGCAGGGTGGCAACAACTAGTGAACCGAGTAGACAACGACCGTGCTAGCCGTCGGCTGCCGACTCCACTGTCGCTACTCGATATTAGTCCTTTATATATTGTAAACCGTATGTCACGTGTTCGAGCTACGTCACAACAAAAATTTTAATGCCTCCGAAACAAAACTGCTCTCTTTTAAACACCATAGAAAAACTTTCCTGTCAGCCATCAGCATGGCTGATGCAAATCTCCTTGAGAGCAACACACTACGCCTCCTTAGCCTCACTTTTTCAACCGACCTGAAGTGGAACGAATACATCGGATCTATAGCTGCATTGACTCTTACAAAGGTTGGGTCTCTGTGTCGGTACAGAAAGATTCATCCGTGCATTGAATATTGTTATCATATCGGGTCGGGTGTTCCTACTACTCGACAAAATCCAAAGAAGAATCAGTCCTGACTTGGCATCTCAACTTAAGTCACTTTTTCATCGACGTGAGGTAGCTTCTCTCTGTCTTTTCTACAGATATTTCATGTCAACTGCTCTGACGCGTTTTGTTTTTCCTGGTGCTCCGACCACGTGAATTTAAACGTGCTAATAGATTGGCATCTAGGTCCCACCATTTTATCGTTGAAATAGTTAAATGTAACCTCCACTTCTACTCAAACAGTTTCTTTTCTCGCACTTTCCGCCTGTGAAACGCCCTTCTTTTCACTTGCTTCCCTGTTAGCTACAATCTCTAGAAATTTCAATGCAACGTCAGTTGCTATTTTCTATCTTCTTGAATTCCGTTCATCTTGTACTACTTCCTCAATGACCTCTGTAGGCAGTCTTTTCTCTCACTATAATCCCCCCTGCGCACTAGTAGCGATACCAAATTTCTTGGGATGAAATGATTAAACAATTTGAGGTGTTTAGTATTTTTAAATTCCACATCCCAAATTTTTATAAAGGATTCAGGGTAAGTTCTATCTCTGCTTTCACATTGATTCCAGGATTATCAGATCAAATAACAGAATGTATCTTTTTCTGTTGTCAAAGCACACTGAAGATATCTTTTTGCCAGAATCTAATGCTGAAAGGTTAATTTCATTTTACTGTCGAGTAATATTAAAACTCAAATTTAAAAACAAGCATTACTTTTTTTTTTTTACTGCTATTCTGTATTCGGCTTCGATTTTGAGAAATCTTTCTGTAAAGAAAAATAAATGAAAACTGTTCATATTCTTAAACGCTTTCTTGCTTCTGCTTAAAACTTGCAAATCTCTAACTTGTCAATTTTGTTGCTTTAACGGAGCTCAGAAAGATATTACTTTTCTATGATGAGAGATTACTTTCTCTAATGAGATTCACTTACCAGTTGTAGCTGACAGGTCTGTGTCATTTGTTGAGAATAATGATTGGCTGCCGTAATGGAAACATAGCAGACGCATTCAGATTTAACGCCTTTTTATTTGCCGAAATGTACAGGCAATCATAAAACACAATCAGCGTTTACCCAGATTGAAACGAAGATGTCCTGTATTCTCTTCCAATTTGGTTAAGCAAAAGTATTCAAACCACGATAAATTTTTATAGAGAAAACTGAAACAATCGATCAGTTGCTTGTTAATCTTTCAGACTGAAATGAAATAAGGCAGTAATACAAAAAATAATCAAGATTTGTGCCTGTTACCTACATAATATTACTCTCCTCACTCTATCGTCTGTTTTGTTAACTGTCAAAATGAATTTGAATTACGTTTTGTGACTGCACCTGCCCCGATTCTATCGTTAGAAGTCAAAATGGATGTCTCATTTTTGTTGAACACCTGCCGATTAAGCTGAAGTATAAGCTAAAGTCAAGCCATATCATTTACCGAACTCTTCAAAATGTAAAGTCAAGAAAGTTATGTTTGTACTTTGCGAATGTCAATAACGATAAGGGCGCCCGATGTGGTGTAACGGCTAGCCAGCTTGCCTCACTAGAATCATTACAATTGAGTAATGAGTTCGATCCTCACTGGGTGCCCCATACATTCGACCCTGTACCACATTTAAGCTGCACTTAGAAAATCACTATAATAAACTCGACAGGTTCTGAAGAGATTTTTAATAGGTCTCATTTTCTTCGGCGAAAATGAAATGGCGCAGAAAAGAAAACAAAATATAGCAATAAATACACGTGAAAATTTTATTATACAAAGATGAATCTGCAGTGTTATTAGTAGAGACCTGGCATCTCACCTTCAGTCACCTTTTCACCATTTTAACGTAGCTTCCCTGTACCTTTTCGATAAACATTTTCATGGTAATTGTTGGTGATTCATAACTTTCTATTTAAAAACAACAACAAAAACCTGGTCACTGGGGAGGGAGGGGAAAGAAGACACCGATTCATACTTTTCCAAAAGTATTTGTGTGAAAGTAAATACTACGGCTTCATGTAGAATTGGAACCCGGTACACCAATCCCATTTTCTGTGCAAATAACTGCTATACTGCGGAATGTGGTTCTATTTACTCAAGATTAAACGAACACATAATCTAATACCAAATATACAGATTAATGAGCACGGGTTTAAAAAAAAGCAGTGTATCCACGTTAATCAGACACCGTATTAATACACATGCCCTTCTTGGACGTCAACAGACAGGTCTCTACTCTTGCATATATACGATTGTACACCTGAAAAATACCATTTTGCGATACATTCCATGCCTCTTTCACCTGTTGAGTTGTAGATGGGCGAGATGAACGAGTCGTCCCATGATGTCATCCACTGTTCAATGGGGAACAAGCATGAAGATCATACTGATCACGCAAATTATTGAGTGATTGATTTATTTCAATTTTTTATGGCTTATCAACACTTTTTGGGTTATTTAATGCCGAAGCATATTTTTTTTTTGCGAGTAAATATTCTAAAATTTCACGGTACACAAAAATCATTAGTGTCATCGCAAAAATCAAATGTTATATTTTATTAATTTTTTTATAAAATAAAATCCCGTATCGAAGTAGTACAGTGTATATTATTTACTTAATTTAAAATGTGTATCATATGTAACTCGAAGATAGAATAAATATGTAAATAAAATACTGATATTCCTTACTATCCCAAACATAAGGCAAGGAAGGAAGCCCCCATCACAACTGGAAAAGGCATTAACAGCAACTGAATTGAGAAAACTCTTTTTCTTAAAAATTGTTTTCTAAGAACGATTTTATGAATTATAACAGACTGCAAGTTTAAATCATCGATCAATGAATACCGAATGTTTCCTTACAATGAAATGGCTGTTATTTCCAGTACAGTTGATGAACTGTGAGTTTATTATTCTTCATACTGTCTGGCTAAATAATGGGCCAGTTTACCCTGCGAAATGGATTCTCTTTCATTAGGAAAATCATTCATGGTTTTTATTTCATTACGAAAATCTGCCATGGTTTATTTTTCATTACGAAAATTATTCATGGCTTCTATTTCATTACGAAAATCTTCCTTGGTTTTTCTTTTATTAAAACATATGCCGTAGTTTATCTTTAATTACGAAAATTATTCATGGTTTCTGTTTCATTACGAAAATCTGCCGTGGTTTCCCTTTTATAACGAAAATCTGCCATAGTTTATCTTTCATTATGAATATTATTCAAGGTTTTTATTTCATTACGAAAATCTGCTATGGTTTCCCTTTTATTACGAAAATATGGCATAGTTTATCTTTCATTATGAAGATTATACAAGGTTTTTATTTCATTACGAAAATCTGCTATGGTTTCCCTTTTATTACGAAAATATGGCATAGTTTATCTTTCATTATGAAGATTATTCAAGGTTTTTATTTCATTACGAAAATCTGCTATGGTTTCCCTTTTATTACGAAAATATGACATAGTTTATCTTTCATTATGAAAATTATTCAAGGCTTTTATTTCATTACGAAAATCTGCTATGGTTTCCCTTTTATTACGAAAATATGCCATAGTTTATCTTTCATTATGAAAATTATTCAAGGTTTTTATTTCATTACGAAAATCTGCTATGGTTTCCATTTTATTACGAAAATCAGACATGGTTTATTTTTCATTACGAAAATTATTCAAGGTTTCTATTTCATTACGAAAATTATTCAAGGTTTCTATTTCATTACGAACATCTGCCAGGATTTCCCTTTTATTATGAAAATCTACCATGGTTTATCTTTCATTACAAAAATTATTCAAGGTTTCTACTTCATTATGAAAATCTGCCTTGGTTTTTCTTTTATTACAAAGATATGTCATGGTTTATCTTTAATTACGAAAATTATTCAAGGTTACTATTTCATTACGAAAATCTGCTGTGGTTTCCCTTTTATTATGAAGATCAGACATGGTTTATTTTTCATTACGAAAATTATTCATGGCTTCTATTTCATTACGAAAATCTTCCTTGGTTTTTCTTTTATTAGAAAATATGCCATAGTTTATCTTTAATTACGAAAATTATTCATGGTTTCTGTTTCATTACGAAAATCTGCCATTGTTTCCCTTTTATTACGAAAATCTACCATGGTTTATCTTTCATTACGAAAATTATTCAAGGTTTCTATTTCATTATGAAAATCTGCCTTGGTTTTTCTTTTATTACAAAGATATGTCATGGTTTATCTTTAATTACGAAAATTATTCAATGTTACTATTTCATTGCAAAAATCTGCCATGGTTTCCCTTTTATTACAAAAATCTGCCATATTTTATCTTTCATTATGAAAATTGTTCATGGTTTCTATTTCATTACGAAAATCAGCTTTGGGTTTATTATAATATGAGCCATGCTAACGCTAACATTGGTACACCGTGACATTCCTGGGTCAAAGAATGGAGAATTAACTTACTATCAATGGTTCACACGATCAGTCATTCCATCGCAACACGAAGAAAGTATTGTCATTAGAAGGAATGTTTACTAAGTATGACTTAGTCTAATGCAAAATCATAAGTGTATTGCTATTAGACGAATAGAGCATACAACACTTTCTAGCGAATTAGTTCTTGAGGCGAAATTAATATGTTGCGATCGTTAACACGTTTGTGGAACTTTTTAATAAATCCTAGATTCGTCTAGAAAGTGGCACCAGATTGAGGTTCTCACTTCTGATTGATTTCATTAACAATGAGAGAGCCATCTCTATAAGCCAGAAATCGTCATTAATAACATTAAACTGCTATGGGTCAGGACTGCAAACGAAGTGTACCCATTGAAGATTGAACTCGCTAAATAAATGATATATAGGATGAACCGGTAAAATATCACTCAATGGTAAGCACTTTGTTAAAACGTTTACGTTAATCTGGTAGATATTTAATAAGCTTCACGAAATCTGGTACAGAATTAAAGCAATGAATCACCCAATAAGAATAGAACTCAGTAGTAATCATTTTACGACAAAGAACTTCAAACTCTTATATAAATAGTCAAATCGTTACAATTGCTTATAAATGACATCAATTGATTTCTCTTTTTTTTTTTTATATTTCAGGAAACCATTAAACCAGAAATTATGACTAGAGTCATACTACTACTGTTGATGTTCATTCAACTTGTTCAAATACGGGCGAATTATCCATTCTTAGAACAAGTTGAAAAAGTAGAGTAAGTAAAAGTTCCATTTTTTTTTCATTTTTTAGTACATGTCGTGTTTGACTTCCACATAGTTTCTTTTCTTTTGTACGTTTATCGAACTTGTCAAATTGTGATATTTCAAAATAGCAGACTGAGCGCGCAAGAAAGATATTGGTTTTGGTACTTTCATTCTGGATGTGCGTTGTGGGATAGTGGGTATCGACTCGGCACAAGAAATCGGGGTGCCGAGTTCGAATTCCAGTTAAATTCATTGCATTCACTTACGCGCAATTACCCTTGGGAAAGGTATTAATCCGTCTCTTCCTTTCAGTTATGGGTTAAATAACAGGACAGATTGGGTTTTATAGCCTTGGCTGGCAACCAGTCTACCGCAGAAAGCAATGGCAACCTACTGTGGGATAATCTTTTGCCAGTCAATCATGTCTCTTTCGAGACATGATCGCCCAAGCGTGTTTCACGTATGGCACTTAACTGACTGACTTCCATTCTGTCAATGATGATTACCAATTCATAAGGGCAGGGATAAGCGAAATCCGTCGAACTGAAACATTATCTCCTGATATGCTTTCGTCAATTATTGGTAAGTCTTCATGTTTAGTAATTGACAAATAATTAAAACTACAGTTATCAGTTATCACAGAACAGGTTGCCAATCAAGGCTATAGGATTCAGTTTTCCTGCTGTTGAATTCATGGTTGAGGAGGGAAGAAGAAGAAACGGATTCATATTTTTCCCCAAAGCTATTTGCGCATAAGAGAATGCAACGAAACGTACAATAGCGTGTCTTAAAATCAAATCGATGTATTAAATTTTCTTACGGTTATTGCTGGTAATTTAAAGACAGAAAATATTTTAAGATTGTAATAAGTTTTTGGAGATAATAATAATTTACTAATACAACTCCTACTAATTAATCAATAGCTAAGAGGTAGAGTCATACCTTTCCAAAGGGTATTTGCGCCTAAGTAAATATAACAAATCCGACTTGAGTTGAAACTCAGATAACTCCGATGTTTTAGCGAGTACATCACCCGCACATCCAAGCTAAAAGCACCTGGTATTCTCAGACAATCTCCCATCTTGGTATTTATTGGGCTCAACGTTGCTGAACTTCAAATATATTACGAGAACCGATGTTTCAACGTGATATTTCTTTTAATCGTTTCACCCCAAGCAAGGCGGTACCGCCACTGATGCACAGCGGGCTACATTAGAGAGTAAAAGTTTAAGCAGAAAGAGAGTGAAGAGAAAGACGAACCAGTTACAAGGGGTGTTCGAAAAAGAGAAAGAGAAGGATGGGAATAGAGGTATGATGATAGTTGCGAATGTAGAATGAGAAAGGAAAAGATACACGGCGTGAAGTGGAAAGAACGAGGGAAGGACTGGAGTCAAGTGGATAAGAGATGGGAATTGACATTTCATTTAAATTCCTAGAGGTTGTAGCCGTCAGAAAAGCAAGTATACGGAAAAGAGTTCCACAGGCGGGAAGTGCGAGAAAAAAGCTGCTGGAGTAGAATTGTCGGCTGCATTTAGTAGATTCAACTGTAAAAGGGTGGGACCTTATTGCCAGTCTGGTTGCTCGAGTAGATTCTTGTGGAGTAGGTAGCAGTGACTTAAGTTCGTCAGAGCAGAAGCCATGAAAATATTTGTAGAAGAGACAGAGTGAAGCCACATCCCGTCGGTGAGAAAGTGGCTGGATTCGAGCTGCTAGAACCAATCACTTTACAGATTCTCCTATGGAGCCTGTCGAGAACCCTGAGATGAACAGCAGGGGTACCGAACCAGATATAACAACAGTATTTTATGCACGGTAGGATGGTTGATTTGTATAAAGACTCAGGCGGAAAAAACTTCCTGGCTTGACACAGCGACACAAACTTCCTTGCTGCTGATTTAGCTTTTGATTAGGAAGAGAGAGTAAGGCCAAAGAGGCGCAGTGTATTGCTTTCAGGGAGACTCCCTTGGTCCATGCTTATGGGATGGGGGGCAGGAGAGACTGCCTGTGATGGGTGACAGACAACAGCTTCGTTTTAGAAGCATTGAGATTTACAAGCCATTTCTTATCCTAGTCTACCAGGTCCTTCTCAAAATCAGCAGCGAGGTTATGTTTGTCCACCCCGCTAGATTTTTTTTTACTGATGCGGGAGTAAATGGTGGTGTCATCGGCGTAGATGCCTACTTGGGATTTGATCACGCCAGAGAGATCATTTATAAAGACCAGAAAAGTGTCGGGCCTAGGATAGAGACCTGGGGGACACCAGCGTCCGTGTGGTACGATGTGGAGGCATGCCCGTTCAAGCCGGCTTCATTATGAGTTTTGATAGGAAAGATTGGATCAAACCAAGCAATCGTCCAGTGATACCATAACCCAATAGCCTACCAAATTTAATCTCAAATCATTATAAGAAGGAAAGTAACCTTATGGAATTGAGTGGAATTCTCTGATATAATTTTAAGAAGAAAAAATGCATTCAATGTATGGCTTAAGAGATTTATTTAAGCGATTGACCAGTGAAATGGAATATCCAATTTGTATATTTCTATTTTATTTGCTGTATCCGTATGGTCTGTAATTTAATCCTAACCTGGCATCAAAATTTCAGTCACTATCTCTCCTACCTGACCTGACTTGTTTATTTCTTTTTCTAAAAATATTTTCATGGCAATTGTTCTGAGGAACTTTTCTCCTTCCTGCCTTGATGGCGTGAATTTAAGCGTGCTACCAGATTGGCAACTAGGTCTCACTGTTTTATTTCTGAACTTGCCAAATGCAACCATATGTTTTATTTTAAAAGTTTATATTCTCGTACATCTTACCTGTGGAATTCCCATTTGATTTCTTGCTTCTATGTCACCTAAAGTATTAAAAATATTAAATATATCACCAATCGCCATCTTCTGTCTTTCCGAGCCCTGTTCTTTTACTGTTCTTTCTCCTTATCAAAACCTTCTCATTTTCTTTTATCTCCAGTAATAACTTACATTCTAGTGACATTATAACCTTGTTTTTTTGTTTTGTTTTACCCCAAATACATAGGTAATGCCATTGGTGTGCAGGGAGCTATATAAGTGTGAACAGTTGCATAAGAAGAGAGTGAAGAGAAAGAGGAACCGGTTACAGGGGGTGTCAGAGAATAGTAAAGAGAAGGACGAGAATACTGGTGTGAAGAGAGTTGCGTAAGAGTAGAGTGAAAAAAGAGAATCACAAAAGACAAGTATTGTTGAGGGACAGGATAAGATAAGGATGGTAGTCAAAGGGATAAGAGATGGCAATTGACGTTGCATTTAAATTCTTGGAGATTGTAGCTATCAGGGATACGGAAGAAAGTTCCACAGGAGGGAAGTGCGAGAAAATAAGCTGTTAGAGTAGAAGTGGAGATTGTATTTGGTTGTTTTGACTGTAAAAGGGTGGGACCTTGTTGCTAGTCGGGTTGCTCGAGTAAACTTCTGTAGAGGGGGCACCAGGGAGTTAAGCTCGTCAGAGCAGAAGTCATAAAAATATTTGTAAAATAGACAGAAGGAAGCTACATCCCGTCGATGAGAAAGTAGCTGGAGTTGAGCTGCCAGGTCGGGATCGATTACATTGCAGATTGTTCTCTGCATTCTGTCGAGAACCCCGAGATGAACAGCAGGGGTGGCCGAGCAGATATGACAGCAGTATTCAATGCATGGGCAGAGTGTTGATTTGTATATGTGCAAAATGGATTAAGGCGAGAGAAACTTCTTGGCTTGTCTCAGTGACCCAAACTTCCTAGCAGTAGCTTTAGCTATTGTTTCAATGTTTGGGTGAAATAAAAAAATTTCTTTGCGACACTGAGGGAAAATAAAGCTACAACACACTGAAGGTCAAAGCAGATTTTGATCTGAGTCAATTATGTTCCGTTGCATTCACTTTCGGACAAATAACCCCGAGATAGATATAAATCTGTTTTTCCTACCCCCCACCTATAGATTAAATAGCAGGGCAGGATGGTCTCTATACTTGGGTGGCAGTTATTCTAAGGAAAAGATAACTCTGAATTTCTAAACTTTGGAGAAGTCAACGGGAAACCATTCCACTATCTTTCAGTTAAGGCATGACAATTCGCAGACAAAGAAAAAGAAGTCTGTGGAGAAAATGATCACTACGTCTCCAGAAAATAAGACCTTATCATGTGTTGTAAATTTGGGATAAATAAATTCTAATCCATCGTTCGATACCATCAATTCTTTAATTTGCAATAAAAAGAATAGCTCATAGCGCAGCATTTCACGAAAGTTTAATTGCTTATTTAAAAAAAAATACTGATGTTACAAAATGTCTTCAGAAATATCTAAACTGTCAGTTGTATACAATCGCTTTTTTAGATCAATGGTTAAAGATGGTTTCGGTCGAATGGAGTGGGTAGATCTTCGGTCGGACTATTCATTTCGAGCGTTGTAGACACAGGCGCTACTGAATCACAAACAACAAAAATCTACCAAATAGGAGAAACCACATCACTTGAGGAATTTCAACACAGAAAGCACATTAGACATAGAAAGAGAAATTTTAACATTTTATACTATTTCAAATAAAACTTTAGGAAGGAAGCGCCTATCACTACAGAAAAGAGCGATAAGAATTACTGGACTTAAGAAAGCTATTTTCCTGAAAAATTGTTTTAGTAGAATTATTTTATAAATTTCAACCTAAAGTAGCACTGGCTGCTCGGTCAATTAATCCAGAATTTTTCCTTATAAGGAAACGACTAATATTACCATTACCTTTCTAAACCGCAATTTCTACTCCAACAGCTTCTTTTTCTCGCACTGTGGAATTCCGTTCCGTATACTTGCTTCCCCAATGGCTGCAATCTCCAGGAGTTTAAATGTAAGGTCAATAGACACCTCCTAACACACTAACTCGCACCCATTCTCTCAAACACTTTTCCCATCCACGCAACCCTCATGCTCGGTATCCTTACCCGTCTACCACCCTCCTTCTGACATTTCCTATGACTTTCCCCCATGTAACCCCCAACCACTCTTTCTCATCACTTTCCCCTATGTAACCACCTAACCACTCTTTCTCATCACTTTCCCCTATGTAACCCCCTAACCACTCTTTCTCATCACTTTCCCCTATGTAACCCCCAATCACTCTTTCTCATCACTTTCCCCTATGTAACCCCCTAACCACTCTTTCTCATCACTTTCCCCTATTTAACCCCCTAATCACTCTTTCTCATCACTTTCCCCTATGTAACCCCCTAACCACTCTTTCTCATCACTTTCCCCTATGTAACCCCCTAACCACTCTTTCTCATCACTTTCCCCTATGTAACCCCCTAACCACTCTTTCTCATCACTTTCCCCTATGTAACCCCCTAACCACTCTTTCTCATCACTTCCCCTATGTAACCCCCTAACCACTCTTTCACATCACTTTCCCCTATGTAACCCCCTAACCACTCTTTCTCATCACTTTCCCCTATGTAACCCCCTAATCACTCTTTCTCATCACTTTCCCCTATGTAACCCCCTAATCACTCTTTCTCATCACTTTCCCCTATGTAACCCCCTAACCACTCTTTCTCATCACTTCCCCTATGTAACCCCCTAATCACTCTTTCACATCACTTTCCCCTATGTAACCACCTAACCACTCTTTCTCATCACTTTCCCCTATGTAACCCCCTAACCACTCTTTCTCATCACTTTCCCCTATGTAACCCCCTAACCACTCTTTCTCATCACTTTCCCCTATGTAACCCCCTAATCACTCTTTCTCATCACTTTCCCCTATGTAACCCCCTAACCACTCTTTCACATCACTTTCCCCTATGTAACCACCTAACCACTCTTTCTCATCACTTTCCCCTATGTAACCCCCTAACCACTCTTTCTCATCACTTTCCCCTATTTAACCCCCTAATCACTCTTTCTCATCACTTTCCCCTATGTAACCCCCTAACCACTCTTTCACATCACTTTCCCCTATGTAACCCCCTAACCACTCTTTCTCATCACTTTCCCCTATGTAACCCCCTAATCACTCTTTCTCATCACTTTCCCCTATGTAACCCCCTAGCAACACTTTCTCATCGCTTTTCTCTATGTAACCCCCTGCGCAACCCCCTTGCTTGGGGTGAAATGATAAAAAAAAATTCATATAAACGAATGAGGTGCATCATCGTTAGTAATAAATGTTGGACTAACAGGACGAAGCTTTGTATGTAGACCTGCGTAAATCGTTGGTGTAACTTGTCGCTTCAGAAAGATTGCTTACGCGTCTGCAGCAGTGATAACATCTCTAATAGCAATAGTCTCGATTCCTGTCTCATCGGTTACGGATGCAGACGTTTTATTGATACATTACTCGTGTGAAAGCGATAAAAAATAGCTTCTATGTCTTATGAGTCTTTTACTAGAAAATAGATGAATACAAATTCTACAAATGCAGCCTCATCTTTCCAGAAAACGGTTCACACATACATATATTTACTAAGCTAGCTTTTGTTTACAGGGTAAAAATGCTAGATCACCTAGTGAGCATCGAACTCTCTACACATGGTTTGTCAAACTCACTTGCTGAATATCACTCTCAGATATGCATCTAAAGATACATACATAGAGATTGTATTTTCTTTTTTTTTTAGTAAACTCATTAATGTCCGTGTATTGTGGTACGATGGATATCAGCTCAAAACGTGAGCTTGGAGAGCCGAGTTCGAATTCTAGTTACATTCACTTACGCGCAAATACCCTTGGGAACGGTATTAATCCATTTTCAAACATCAAGCTATGGGTTAAACAGCAGGATAGATTGGGTTGTACCGCATAAAGTAATGGCAATCTGTTGCGGGAAAATTTTCAACCCAGTCAGTCATGTTTATTTTGTGTATCACGTGACTGGTTGAATGCCCATCGTAAAATCTGTTATTAATTGTAACAAAAGAAAATCTGGTATTGATTTCTAAAATATCCCGTTTGAGGTTTATAAAAATTTAGTTTTATTTTTTTTTAAATAGACTTATAAAAATCTATTATTAGGCTTATAAAAATCTGTTATTAGGTTTATAAAAATAGCTTTATAAAAATTCATTATTATATTTATGAAAATAGGATTATAAAATCCGTTATTATATTTATAAAAATCCGTTATTAGGTTTATAAAAAAGGTTTATAGAAGTTCGTTCTTATATTTATAGAAATAGTTTTATAGAAATATCCAATATTAGTTTTATAAAAATAGGTTTATAAAAATTCATTAAGTTCATGAAAATTTATTAATAAAAAAATTCTGGCATTAGGTTTCTAAATATAAGGTTTATAAAAGTCTGGTATTAGCTATTGAAATGGTATTTGATTTATGAAACTGGGTTGTGTTAAAAATTAGGTTTATAAGAATCTAATGTTGATTATAGGTTTCCATCTATTTATGTCGATCGCACCAGGAATTGGCGCATTAAGCATTAACAATATCATCATACAAAAATTATTAATGTTAAAGTGATGTGTGATTACAAACCATTATCTTATACAAGGCCACTTTTTTTTTATCTTTATTATCTATTTATTTTAGATGTTCTGTGGAATCAGCGCGATTTTAACTAGACACTTCGAAAACTGAACTAAGTTTCATATCATTTAAAATGCTTTTTCTAGGAATTTAATATTCCAAAATTATGTAATTAGTTGGTGAAATCTATATATATATAAAAGGCAATCTGTGAGTCTGTGTGCGACTGTTCCCTATGCACGCCTACATTTTTTTAAGCTACGCCATTCAAACTTTCTAGGGACACCTATCTACAGGGAAGCCAGGTTGACACATACTTCAGCAATTTTCCCTTTCGAACTTTTTGGCCAATGGACACGATTGTTTACATTTGTTTCGTAAAACATCTAAGATCTAAGATGGTTCCTAAATTACGTCACAGAAATCAAATCACACGTGTCAAACGCGACTAAAATATTTTTTATTAAAAAAAAAAATAAGCCTTTAATTTTTATTCCGACGTTTTAAAAATTCATTTGGTCAACAAAAAAATGTGAATATTTTTCCCCGTAATTTTGAAACAAAAGAAATATTTAAAAAAAAGTGTTTTTTTCAAACAAAAACAAAATAGAAAGTGGCATGTTCTCCTGCTACTAAAATATTCTGAGTTGCACGGGCAACGCCGGGCTATGATGCTAGTTTTTTTTTTTATATTCGACGTCTGACTGAAAAGTAATGGGACTGGTGTCACAGACAATTTATTTCAATTCCAAACAACAAAATACTTTGTTTCCACTTCAAATGAATCCCCTTCGAGTCTAATTCCCTTTTCCATCTTTTTCTGACGCACTTCTCTTCACTGCTACGACGATTCTTCTTCGATGTTTTTCAGCACCGTTGTTACAGTCTTCTTGATAGCATCCACATCTTCAAAACAAATCCCATTGATAACCTCCTTGAGTTTGTGGAAAAGAAAAAAGTCACACGGAGCAAGATCAAGGGAATAGAGAAGTTGTTTCATTACGGCGATGTTCTCGGTCCGTAACTGCCGGATGCTCAGAGCGTTTTGAGCAGGTGCGTTGTCGTGGTGAAGCAGCAATGATTTGTTTTGCCACAAGTCTCGCATGTGAAAAAAATGCAATGGTTGCAGAGAGTTAAGTTTACAGCTATATATTCTAAAGATATCATGTTAGATAATAACGCAGTCTGCTTATCCCTCTTTCGCCCATGGCTCGCACAGAACATCCAGTCCCGTTATGTTTTAGACGTAATGAGGTTTCCCCCACCTCTCTCTTTTCTACAAGTATTTGCATGGCGACTGCTCTGATTAGCTTTTTACCCTGCTACCTCGACCACGTGTATTTACTCGTACTACTAGACTGGCATCAAGGTCCCAACCTTTTACCGTCAAATTAGTTAAATGTAACCGTCTGTTCTTGGCTAACAGTTTCTTTTCTCGCATTTCTCTTTTGTGGAACTCACTCCTATTTGCATGCTTCCTTGATAGCTACAATCTCCAAAAGTTTAAATGCAACGTCAATTGTCATCTTCCATCTACTTGATTTCCATTCACCTCTTATTCTTTCTTCGACATCCCTGCACCCTTTATATTATCTCACTGTAACCACTGCACACCAATGGCATTTCTGCCTTCCTTGGGGTGAAATGATTATAAAAAACTAAAACATTTACCAGAAATGTCGAGTCATGTTCTTAAATAGCCCCATTAGACTGAGACATTAATATGGATGGCAAGCAGGTTTTTAATTATATTACTCACAGCAAGGCAACGAAGTCACTAAGACGCAGAGGAAAATAATACTATTAAGAGAACAATAAAAGAACAGGAATTAAGAAGACAGAAGACGGCGATTGGCATCGCATTTAAATTTCTGAAGACTAAGGTTGTTTGGGAAGCACGAAGAGAGTTCCACAAGCGAGAAGTGCGAGATAAGATTTTGTTATCATAGATCTTACGCTTGTATCTAGCTATTTAAAGTGTAAAATTATGAAACCATGACATCAACCTAGTGCTGGCCTTAATTTAATAAGAAATTAACATTTATCAGAACAATTATTATGAAAATATTTAAAAAAGACATAGAAGCTATATTACGACGGTGGGAGGGCGACTGAAGCCGAGATACCAATTCAGGACCAATAATATTGCAGATACTTTTTTGCATGTTATCAAGAATCTCTAAATAAATAGCAGAAAACCCAGAAGATGTAGCAATCATATTGCACGCATGGATGAAGATTAGACTTATAAATATGTAAGATATATTTTGTAGCGAAAAATTGCCTAGCACGACACAGTGAGCCAACGTTCCTAGCAGCAGACCTAAGCATTGATTCAATATAATATTTGCACTTCATGTCAGCGGAAAGAGTTAGTTCTAGAACGCGCAATGGGCCACTCTCCAAGCGTTATCTCAGACGATTATTACAGAGCAGATTCGTTATGATTAGCAAGACATTCCTGGTGCCAGTTATTAACAGATTGTAGGCACTCCTTTTTTTGAGATCAGCTGCCAATTTGGGTATTGCACAGTTTGAAAATTACAGTAAAAAAAAAGTAGTTACAAATACGTCAGAATTATCTTTTAGAGTATTCACTTAATACTAAAAAAAGAAAGCTTTTCGCTAAAAAGTTCAAATTTATATGAGAATTTGGCTTTAATCATTCAGAAAAATATATAAAGCTATAAATTTAACATAGAATAATCCGTAAGAACAGATTTCTTTGAAATTCCAAAAACATCTGAGCCTCGAATATGATAATCCAATGTTTTAACCATTGCCATTCGTGATACACACTTAGGCGATCATGTTTTGAAAGAGACATGACTGACGGGGCGGAAGATTTTCCTGCAGTAGGTTGCCATTACTTCTGCGGTAGACCGGTTGCCATCCAAAGCTATAAAACCCAATTTCTTCTGTTATTTAACCCAAAGCAGGAGGGCAGAGGGATGGATTAATACCTTTCCAAATGGTATTTTTTGTGCTTAAGTGAATGTAGCGAATTCAACTGGAATTCCAACCCGGCTCGCCTATTTCTCGTTCTAAGCCGATATCCAATTACTGATCCAAATCTTTCAATTTTGTTTCAAGATCTAAGCAGATTCTAACCTTATAATGCTCTTTTCTCATCATATCTGATTCTATGACTATAATAATAATAATGCTATGTTTTCAGGGTAGTTTTATTTTTCAGATTATTTCTTGTTTTGTTTTTATGGCAAATCAACCTCGGCGGGTCATTTATTGCCAACTAAATTTTATTTATTGCTGATAATACCTTTTTCTTTCAAAGAATTTATTGTTGTTTTTTTTTTATATAAGTTTTGTGGCTGGTAATACTTTTTTCTTTTTCGAATATCAAGATTCATTTTAAGGGCAAAGGTCCCCAAGTCCTATCCTTATCTGGAGGGAAGTGACGGATTAATACCTTTCCCAAGGGTAGCTAGCAGTGCTTAAGTGAATGCAGGGTATTCAACTGGAATTCGAACTCGGCTCACCAATTTCTCTTTCCAAGCCGACATCCACTGCACCACAACGCTACATCCATCAGTAAAAGCTTACAACACCTAGTATTCCCAAGCGGTCACCCATCTAAGTAATGACCAGGCTCAACTTCGGTGATCGAGTGAGAACCGGTGTATTCAACGTGATGGGCCGTAAGCTTGTTGGCATGTAACTGGGTCGCTACTTATTTCTTTCCCGGCGTTGTAGTCATTGGACAATCCCTTTCTTCGCACTCTATGGATGGTGGAAATTGAAGTTGAGGTATTGTCTGGTGAAGGTTGACTTTTGATATGCAAATGTTTTGAACCCATTCTCTGTGCGAGTTAATAGCACATTCGGGATGATTAGCTGATTATTATTTTCTTTCTCTACTGGGAACTTGATCAAAGCTTTTATTGCGTTCAAATGAGCCAGCCGTATTTGCACTGCTTACAGGACAAAAACCTTGTGGATTAAAGCATTTGTTCCTGACAGAAATTGTGAGTTCAATTCATGGGTCGGGCAGTGTGTACTTAGAGGAAACAAACGAGAAATAACTGAGCAGTAAAAATAAAAAAAAATAAAAAAAATGCGACGGAAAACCAGCAGTCGGCAAGACTCGGTGTCTTTTGAAGTCGGTTCCATGGGCATTTTGTTTCTAAAATTGCTGTACCTTCTGAGGCAGGGTCATTTTATCATCTCTTGTTTTATTTCTTTTCTCTGCCTATTAGCCTCGTAGAGGCTGGAAAAGTCACCGTTTAAGTGTTTGTCACCAACCTCAATACATCCTTGCCGTAGTTTATAACAGAATGTAAATTGTGTAAATAATTCTTTTATCCCATACCTCTGTACATTGAAAATTCAAGCAGATATAAATGCTTTAAAACCAAAATTAATATTCTCGTCAAGATCTGATAGTAGTTTTGATTGAATTGCGTTAATAAATCCTTCTAATATACTAATACAGACTGCCATGTTTTATATGAGAATACATTGATTTTGATTTCAAATTAAAAACAAAGCCAACTTAGATAAAGCTGCTGTTATGTTCGTTTGAAAGCCATTTCCTTTTAGAATTAATTGTAAACATGGATCGTGCTTTTTCCATAACTTCCAGCGAACAAATTACCTGATATAGAAATCGAATGATTACGTAAGCAAATTTATTGTAAGGCCGCTCTTTCAACGCTGGAGTATTGATTTATTTATATATGCTTTAATCTGCACTTTCCCGCCATTCTCTTTGCAGATACTTTAAATGAAATGTCAACGACATAATTATGTCAACCGAATTTGAAAGACATAAAATGAATATTGCAGACGACATATGAGTCACATATCCATTTCTGAGTACAAAAGAACGTCCACCTATTACCTTGTGTTTAAATTTGTACCGTTTACATATCTACAATTGTTTAGATAATTGGTTTTGTTCGGAAATGAAAACCTTACCGGCCATTCACAGTTGCATTATTCGATGGAATTTGCAGAGAAAGGATATTTCAGTGGAAGCAGACTTTCGCAAAAGACAGATTTTCCGCTGTTTTTCGATAGTGTTTTCGTTCTTTTCTTTTTTGTTTAAACAAACAGTGGACATAATCTTTATTAAGGCAAATAATTTTATATTTGAGTGGTCGACGCCCCGACTGCCAATATTGCAATAGCTAGTATTTTTGGGATGTATCGGAAGATATATTGATTATGACATCTAATGTTTTGAACATTGTGTTCGGTGATTTTAATGACCATCATATCAAGTGGCTTAAACACGCTGTCATTGAAGTTGCTACCGTCCAGACCTGAACTATTCAATCACTCAGTCTCTCACGCAACTGGTGGATTTCCATACGCGTTTCCTGAAGGACACACTTCTCTTACAGATCTCTTCTTTACTTCTATCCCTAACTCTTGCCATGCCATGCAGCTCTGCTCTCTTGACAACTCATATGCGGTGGTCTTTATAAACATCTCTTTCTGCCCTCCTCCACCCAGAAAATCATACCAACAGAATATCTTTCTGATATCAACGTGCAGATTGAGACTCCTGTCGTGATTTTCTTCATGACGTCCCTTGGAACAAACGTTTTAGCTTTCCTGTCCAAGACTGCCTCAAAGGTTTCCTCCTGGGTGAAAGCCGACATCGATGCTTTCATTCCAGTAAGGAAATTCAAAGCTAACTCTTGTTCCTTTTCTTGGTTCTCACCTGCATGCTCGGCTGCTATTGTTCACAGGAGTCGCTTTTTTCGGCTGTACAGGAGTGATACGCCTGATTACAATAAACGTCTCTTTGTCTCTGCTCGTAATGAATGCAAGTGTGTCCTAAATGATGCAAAGTTATTTTTTACTGATAAAATGAAACAATGTATAGCATTTCGCAAGTTTGGCTCAAAAGAAAACTGGTGGCTGATCAACAGCAAACCCTCAATTCCTCCTCTATTTAATCAATTCGAAGTCCTCATATCTACAGGTTGAATGCTTTTCTTGCAAATTATCTTTCAACTCCACACTTGACTCGTTGGAGTACCCACACCTTTTTACAACCTATAATAGAGGTTCAACTGAGTGATAATCACGTCTTTGGTCTCGGATATCATTTCTAAATTAGACACCCATAAGGTAAGCGAAGGTAACTGAATCCCAGTCATCGTCCGATAGAAATGTGACCTGGTTCCATTCCTCTCTAAACTCTATAACTATTGCCTTTCTGTTTCCTGCTTTTCTGCTTGTTGGAAGTCTTCATCTGTAAATCCTGTTTTTAAGAATTCTGCTGGTCATTCTGACCCCTCTATCACCCTATTAGCCACTTAACACTTTTCAACAACGTATTCGAGGCTCTAATCAATGCTGAAGTAGATTTCACGATCTACTCTCCGCTTTACCGAGTCTACCGCTGATGTGCTAACAGTCATCACCGAATATGTATACTAGGCTTTTGATAATAATGGCGAAGCACGAGATTTTGCTTTGACAGGGTTTGGCATGCTGGCTTTTTGTGTAAGCTCCAGGGCTACGGTAATTCTGGATGATTGTTCGATTTAATCCAATCGTTCCAATCGAATCGTGAAATGAAGGGCATTTTGAACGGGTAGGCTTCCAGGTTCTTTTACATGAACGCGGGTATCCCTCAGGCTCAATTCTAGGTCCTACGCTGTTTCTGGTTTTCATCAATGATCTTCTTGATGTCATCAGTTCCCAAGTAGGCATCGATGCAGATGACGCTATCATTTATTCCTGTCTCAATAGGAACTCTGCTAAGGCTGACAAAGTATTCTTGCTGTTGCTCTGGAAACGGACCTCCAATCAATGGTTAATTGGGACAGGAAATGGCTTGTAAATTTTTAATGCTTCCAAAACAAAACTGCTCTTCTTTAACCACCATAAAGAAACTTTCCTGTTAGCCATCAGCATGGCAGATGTAAGCCTCCTTGTAAGCAACAAATTGCGCTTCCTTGGATTCATTTTTTCAACCGACCCGAAATGGAACAAATATATTAGATCTATAGCTGCATCTACTGCTAGGAATGTTGGATCTCTGTGTCGGATCAGGAAGTTTTTCTCGTCAGGATCCCTGCACATTTATAAATCTACTATTCATCCGCGTATTAAATACTGTTGCCATATTTGGTAGGGTGCTCCCGCTATTCATCTCGAGGTTCTCGACATAATCCAACGAAAGATCTGCAATCCCTTCCCTCTGTCTTTTCTACAAATATTTCATGACAACTGCTCTGATGAGATTTTCCCTAGTGCCGCATCCACGTGAATTTAAGCGTGTTACTAGATCGACATCTAGGTCCTACCCTCTCACCGTTGAAATAGTTAAATGCAACCGCCACTTCTATTCGAATAGTTTTTTCCTCGCACTTCCCGCCTATAGAATTTTCTTCCGTTTACTTGCTTCCCTGATAGCAACAATCTCCAAAAATTTGAATGCAACGTCAATTTGCCATCTTCTTTCTTCTTGAATCCCATTCATCTTTGAATCCTTTATTCAATACCCAATGTACACAGTCTTTTCTCTCACTGTGATCCCCCTGCGCACTAGTAGCGGTGCCGCCTTGCTTGGAGTGAAAAGATTAAAAAAAATAGACAATAACTCTGACCTAACCAGGTAACTCTCCTTAAATTTGCTTAGCCATTACTTTTCTAATATATTGCTGTATGATATTGATTTGTTTTTTATGGCTTATCTACCCTTTTGTGATAAAGTCGAAATCTATTTGGAATTATAAGAATTATTCATATTTTTAGAGTGAATAACAATGTTTTGAAGATAACAATGATTTTTTCAAGATATAAGTCATATTATATAACCCATAGCTGGGGAACGAAGAGATGGATTCACACCTTTTCCAATGATGTTTGCGTGTAAGTAAATCTAACGAATTCAATTGAAATTCATACTCGGCTCTCTGATTTCTAATTCACAGCCGCTATCCATTACTCCTCCAGCCCATGTGGTGCACGAGAAAGAAGACAGGTACAACAACACAGGGATAGCTGGATTCATGCTTTTCCTCTCTAGCTGATAGTTACTTACAAATAAATGATCTTTGGAATGGGTAACGACATTTCTGCATTTTTGAGCAAGTGGATGCAGGGTTTTGGAGGGTGACAAAAATAGGAGTAAGTGGAGGTCCATGATTGCCTACGTCCCGAAAGAAAAGAAGAAGAAGAATATAACTATATCCATTTTTTTTATCCTGGCGTTTCAGCCACTCTGGTCTGCATCAGGTCAATTTTTAAAAAGGTATTTCTTGAGTGTCGCTCACTACGTTTTAACTCCTTAATATGACAATGTGCGTTGTGGTGCAGTGGATACCGGCTCGGAACGAGAAATCAGAGAGCGGAGTTCGAAATCCTGTTGAATTCGTTGCATTCACTTACGCGCAAAGTTATTAATCCGTCTCTTCCCTGCAGCTATGGGTTAAATAGCAGGATAGATTGGATACTATAGCCTTGGTTGACAACCATTCTATCGCAAAAAGTAATGGTAACCTACTGCGTGAAAAGTCTGTCATGTCTCGAGAGAGACATGATCGCCCAAGCATTTATCACGTATGGCACTTAATAATACAATCTGGATGCCCTAACAGTTATCATTGCAGAAAATGTATTATAATGACAAATTTCGTGTTTACTATTACCCCAGCTATGGATAAAATAGTTGGTGACGTTAAGCCGTATGATGAGATTCCCATTAACAAAAATGTTATTTAACAAAAATCAAATGTAAAAATAAGAAAAACAAACAAATCAAACAAAAACCTCAGGCGTACGGGAAGCTTTACGAACATCAACAATCGAAGATAGTTCTTTAGGCAGGAAAGACGGTATTATTTGTTTCATAATTAGTAAATGATTTTTTACAAACCTTGCCGGGTTTAATTATTCTTCTTAACCGCATTCCTGAAACGAGGTTTATTTTTTAAATCATGAAATTTAGAAGTCATAACACTATTACTTGCTAATGTTGATTCGTATCAACAGTATCACGTTTAAAGTACGAATCTTGAAAGACGTTATTAGTGAATCATTAGAACACTTTCTACGAAGTTTTCTAATAATCTTTCTATGAAGTTTTCTAATAATCTTTCTATGAAGTTTTCTAATAATCTTTCTATGAAGTTTTCTAATAATCTGTTTGTGTATTAGCCAGTCTACGTCATAATCAACGCCATAACTAATAATCTGGAAGGAACTACCTGTAATTATAGCTTTCTGAAATCCTGATCATAAATATATATAACATACTTTAAGGAAATAATAAAAGCAAGATACAAGTAAAGGGGCTAGAAACATTATTAAAAATATAAGAATATATATACATAATTTCTTCTTGCATAAATCAACGGGATACATTCTACCCCCAAATCGAGAAATTCCGGTTTATTTTAGAAAATGTGTTTATTTTAGAAAATGTGTACCAAGTCCGTAGTGCAATATTCTTGAATATTATTATAAAAAGTTATGAAAACCTTACCAAGCTAACCCTAGGATCTACAGGCTGGTTTATATATATATATATATATATATATATATATAACCTGTGAGGCGTAAAAAAAATTATTATTGCTAAAAATAAGGATTTGTTAAAATATGTATCATTTACTTCCAAAGACAAACTTATAAATAATCAACAAGCAAGAAAGAAATAGCAATGATAATAAAATAAAGTTGGCATAAAGAGGGAAAATGAAAAGAGAGAAAAAATCAAAACAAATATATGACAAAGATGGATTACCGGTTTCGATCCTTATTCCTCAAGTTATCCCCCTTTTCTCTTATATTTTTATTTTCTCTTTTCACTTCAAGTCTTTATAGTGAATTTATTGGTTCTTGTTCTTTTCTCCTTGTTTGTTGGTCATTATTAGTTTGTCTTTGTACGCGTGTTACACATATTTTAACATGTCCGTAATTTTAGAAATATATATAAAGCATACCTAGTGAGCCAACAAACCTACCAAGGTTCCACCTAAGTGGATCGTCAGGGAAAGCTTAATTCATACGTAATAATATCCACTCTGAATGCTAACAATAACAGTGTTGACAAATATCGCTTGCTTATTGTTATAATTACATCGTCCACAGTGAGACATCACTCTGTGACTGTCACCTTCACTAAGCACACACGAGTGAATTCCTCTTCCCTTATGCTTGGCATTTGGAAAAATATCGCATCTGTAAAGTTTATCCTTTCACCTACAGTCCAGATTTGCATCCCTACCTGTGATTTTTGACTTTTTCTTAAGATGAAAATGGCGTTGAACAAAATTAAGTAGAAAGCAACGACGTGGATGACGGCAATCCCGAAAGAGGCTTTGCACACTTTTTTTAATATTGGAAAGTGAAAGGCATGCTGAGAAAAGTATGTGAGATTATTTTGAATGGGACATTGGTGTACTATTTTTCGTTAAATTAAATGTCTTGGTGATTTCCGGGCAGGAAGAAAGAGAGCCAATCAAAACGAAAAGAGAGAAATATAATCAGTTGAAAGATGATAAATTGGAACAAGAATCTAATAATTCATATTTACCAACTTTGTTTTTATTGTTCGATTTTTTTATCGTTTTTTCCCTCTTCCGATTAATAATTTACAAGTTCACATTTCCCGCCATTTTCCTCCTTCAGACGAACGCCTCTTAAAATACAGCCGCAGTTCGACTCTCGGGCGTCATATTAAGAAACATGCAATCACATCCTCAACACGAGAATTGGCATATACCATAGATACACTATGATGAGCTAAGACAGAAGTAGATATATATTATATGCTGAGTGAAAATGAGCTCGGCGGAAAGGGATAAAAACATATAGATATATACATATATATATATGTATACACACACACATATATATGTGTATGTATATGTATATATATAGTTTTGTGCAAAGAATTTGTCACTTTAACTGACCAGATTCATGTCGGATCTATGTTATTGTTATTATATTTTTTGCTTGAGAAAAACACAGCTCCGATTAGTGAAGACATCATAACGGTGTCCTCACGAAACTTCGAAGTCGGCATGAACCTGCTCAGTTAAAGTGAAACATTCTATGAACTAAAACTATCAACGCTCTATCTCCAGCCCATATCGAGCACTTTACGATAAAAAATTTGCTTGCCAAAATACCTGTTATCAGTAAAACTATCGAAAAAATAAAAATCTTGGCGCCGAAACCTATCACAACTCTACATTATATATATAAGTATTCCCAAATATGAACGAAAAAAATCCACATTCAGAGCCTTTTCAGTGTTGTTGCATGAATGTCTACCTGATTGATCATATCTTCAGTGATGTATCCGTACTCACTAGGCTTGACCAATTGTGGGATATTTTACCCGTAGTTGGAGTTGTTGTTTTTTCTAAACTGGTTGCCACCCAAGACTATAGGGCTACGTCTGTCCTGCTATTTACCTACAAAATGTTGCGGAGGGAGAAGAGAAGCAAAATGTATTTGCGCGTATCTAATGAACTCGACTGGAATTCGAACTCAGCTCTCCGGTTCCTCAATCCGTGCCTCCATAACTGAATAAAAAAGGGTAATAAATATTTTTATATCTGGAATTGTTTGATACACTAAAAGAAGTAGGCTAAGAAACGAACAATAGTAAGAATGGGATAGGTTCAGTAGGAAAGACAACCAGGGCAAGGCTAAAAAATGGACGTATTTTAAGGGCCTAAATTATTTCTTTAACTTACTGACTGTCGATTCAAAATGCCAGAAGTTCGAAATACTACCGCGTGCATCCTACTTTCGACAGTATATTAACTTATTTCTTTCGCACATCCGATGTGGCTGTCACCGAGTTGCAATTGCCGGAGTCGTCAAAATGCTTTATGAAGCCGATTAGTGGTTGTTATAAGCGGTGGCTTTTGATTGGAGCGAAATGCTCACTGTACACATGTGCAAATGATAAATGCCCAGGTTTCGACAGGAAGCGCGTGCGCGAACGGTAACAGGAATTATCTCGTAAAGATGTTTACTCTTTAATTAGTAATTTTGGAGTAGAAATGGTTGTTTCGCTTTTGTAATGGTTGTTTCGCGTAAGAAGGCATTTCTCAGTAGTGTAACACTTTTGTGGTGTGTACGCTTGATGAGACTAATCTAAGGAAAGAAAGAGCACTATTTATAAAGGTAAGTTATATTTTCTCTTTATGCGTCGCATTCCTTCAGGACTTTGGTGATCATAGCTCTACAACTTCCTTTTGGATCATTAAGCAATATTTAATCACTTACTATCCTTCCCTGTTCATGTTTTGCCAACCATTTACAGAAGCTCGTTGAACATGCTATTCGCTACTTTTTTCTTACTGTCATTATGTCATGTAAGGGTCAGATTCTTCAAGTTTTTTTCCTCATTGTATGTTTCAGAGATTTTAACTGTTTCCTACTGAGTCTAAGTAAAAGTATTCTTTTTGTTTCTATTTTTCTTTAAAACTTCCTCGTTGCTCACATGTTTCATCTATGTTATTCTCAGCATCCTCAGAAACATACCGATTGCTTCAAGTTTCCTAGTCAACCGAGAGGAAAATGTCCCGCATTCACTGCCATATTTGAGGAGTGATATAACATAACAGTTGAGCACGTTTATCTTTTTTCCAACAAATTGGTTTGTTTCTTTATATTGTGCTTAGTTTATAGAAAGCATCTTTTGCAATTCCAATGCGTCTTAGAACATATGCTTCATTTTTTCTCGTCAGTTATAACACTTACCAGATAGCTAAATTTCTAACGTATTCTAAATTAATATTGTGAAACATGACAATCAAGGAAACGAAAAATTATTTTAACCTGAGGCAAAAAAGACGTTTTGAACAATCAGTCTTGTATTTGTAAAACCCGTTTTTTATATCAATAGATAGTTTTCAATAGAGAAGGGCGATGCTCTTTACCAGAGTGCCATATTTACAACCTTTCTTCATGGGATTTTGAAGATATTGGCACGGGCAGAGAACACAGTTGATCATGTAATATGAAAAGATATTTTTTAACTAATCATGGTTGAACTGAGGTAAAATAAAAAAATCACTTTACGTACCCTATAATCGTATTGAATTTTTAAAATAGTAAGCTAGTCGACTGAGAAATGCCATCTCGAATCTACATGAAGTCAGTTGACTCAAGAATACTATTTTGTCAACTTGATATGAATACTTTTGGGGAAAACCAGAGGTGAAATATCAAGCGAACTACTAACGTCAAGAGCATGCGCTAAACTAAGAGTTGGATATTCGAATGACAAATTCCCCCCTTCACAAACTCTAACAACTATGTAATTTTATTACAAATTTTTCGGCACATAGACTTTGCATTTTAAATATGGAGATTGTATTCAACAAAAAGTAGACAAACAACTCAATACCATAAATCTCGATATACAAAATCTTTTGTATCAAAAATGTAAATAAATTTCACTACTGAGTGTTATAGCAATATGTTAAAAGTTTCTGTTGTTTTACAAATTCAACTTTGACAGAGAAACTAGCCACATCAACTATAGGATACTTGACACCCGGGATGGTAATTATAATATTGGCAGTTTCCTTATAAGGAAACATTTGACATTCATTGAACAAGCCGCCAGTGCAATTTTTTGGTTGCAATTTCTAAAATCTTTCTATTAGAATATTTTTTTAGGAAAATGGGTTTCTCAAGTTCAGTAACTGTTATTGCTCTTTCCAGTATTGATGGGGGGGGGGTTCCTTCCTAACATTTTGCCCGAAGAAGAAAAAAAAATACAAAAACAAACAAACAAACAAACAAACAAACAAACAAACAAACAAACAAAAAACAAAACAAAAATATTTCTTAGAAATTCCAGATACTGTATTCATATCGAAGTAATTTACATTGTTGAATCAGAAAATTATAATTACATGAAAGAAAATTAAAAATCAGGCCTTTGAATAAACTCGAAGAATTAGTCAAAAATCCTCTATGATAGCTAAATCTCACTTTTAAAATATAGAAATTTATTCAAAAATAAAAATAAAATAAATAAAAAATAAAATATTTTTTTTTGAATGTGTTAATTGAACACTTCTTGATTGTGGAAGTCTTTTGTTACTAAGACGATTAAAAACATGTCAGGCTAAACAATGATTTCCCGCTACAAAGGGAATGCAACTTTGAACAGTACTGGAAGGCACATTTCCTTTATTAAGACTCTCAAATGCACAGTAGACATAGATTTACATTCTTTAAAGACCAGGTATATCTACTCACATGTATATTTAATTAAATATAGCATTTAAAGTAATATGTGTGCGTGTGTGTCTTCATTAAAACTACTTATAATAAAAATATCACAATAATCATACAGTTCTCTACTTTGCATTGAGCACATTTAAAAAGTAAATGCTGCAAACTGTGGATTTTACTCCATTTATTCTTACTCTTACTTGATTATTTCATTATTTTTTCTTCGAGTTAATTGTGTTATCCTTGTTAGTTGTTGCTGTCTTCAAGTGATGTGTTTTCTGTGATTTTGTACAATACTTTGTTTGTGATTCTGTAGCGCCAGTTCACAAGGTTAGAAAAAGGATGACTTGAAAAGACGTACACGATTCAGACGCTCGAAGCCATTTTAATCATTGATTTGAGAAAGTGTTTATACGAAAGTTTAGATATTTTAAATGAACTTGATGCCGTGCATGGCATCCATATGAAAGTCTTTTTTTTTTGGTTAGTGTTTTGGATTTATAACCTTATATGGTCTATGGCAAAACTACTCCTAGCACAGACCAATCAATTTTCCATTTCTTTATTTAAATTTGTTATAACTGAACTATACATCGAGTTATTTGAAGTATTTACTAATAATAACTTGAATTTTTAAAATGATTCCGGATATGTGTCATCATTGCCTACAACAACTATCCCCTAACGCTTCATTGACTCTTCAAGAAAAAATGGTATGCAAGCAAAAAACATGGCTGCTAGACAAGACAACTGCATCTGGCAGCAAGGCCTCTGATTGAGAGATTGTGAGGAGTACAGAACCACCTCTTAATTGCTGTTGTTCCCAGGCCCACCCAGACCTGGAGTGCTAGCACCTGTTAGGATCTCAGCTATGGGCAAACAGTTAACTCCCAAACTGGGGTGAAAACACTATGAAAGTATAAAAATACACTTTTATAGAAGTATATACATAAAAATACACTTTTATAGAAAAATATACATTTTTGAAGGAAAAATATTACCAAAAATACATTTTCGAAGGAAAAATATTGCCAACAATATGTTTTGGAAGGAAAAATTATTACCATAACACATTTTTGAAGGGAAAAAATTATTGGCAGAATAAAATTTTGAAGCAATACATTTTTAAATACAAAACTAGAAGCCATCTTCAGTTTTCTAAAAAAAAAAAAAATTAAAAAATATAAATTGTAGAATGTATTGAATTTTAAAAAGCCTTGGTACAATCACAAGCCAACATTCAAGCTAGAGAGTCTACATGTTAATTGTTAATTTTTTTTCAAATATTTATTGAGTACTTTTTTATACAACTGTTTAGTGGTCTAATTTAACTCTGACCAACAACTGGCTAATTATATATATATATATATATATATATATATATATATATATATATATATATATGATTAGTTAGTTATTGGTCAGAGTTAAATTAGACCACTAAACAGTTGTATAAAAAATACTCAACAAATATTTGAAAAAAGAATTTAACACGTACAGCTTATAAATATTCAAATTAGGAAGATCGGCCGATTACACTACCTTGGTTTCAATCTTTCGTTATCTTCAAGCGTTATATTTTGCTGGGTCTGTGGGATCGGTTAAGACAAGCTTAGACATGCTAAGGCAGGCTTTGTATCCAGTTACCTGGTAAGTGGGGCTTGGTAATCTTTGCCCAGTAATAAAAAAGCCGACCTTGTGTCACAACTCAATCCAGCGGGGAAGCAAGGTAATAACAACTGATTATTCAGCGCATAACAGGAATTTTAGAACACATAGCAGAAAATTTAAAATAAGAGAGAAGTTATTCAAGACTAGCGAAATAACATTGTAAACACCTTCATCTGGGTTTGTACGAGCCCAAAATGTATTTTTTAATATATAACATCCGGACATTATTTCGGACGCTTCATTTAGCAACCTTTCTCGTTCTGGAGATGATACTACAGCCAGCTTCTCTTCTTGGCACAATCTTCAGACATCACTAACTTTGCAATGTCTGGCCTTTTTTTTAATATACTCTAAGTTACATGAGGATATTTCCTATTTTTTCTTTTAATTTCTGCACTTAGTTGGCTAGTTTGGTACATTTTTTAAGGCTTTCTACCTTTAATAATGTCTTGTGATTGTACCATCGTTTTTTAAAATTGCCTTCAGTACATCCTACATATATTTTTCTTTGTCTATTTCTATCTTGAACTTCTGTTTTGTAAATAACTCCGGTTTTACAAACTCCGTCAAGTGGAAATTTGTTTTTATTTCTGCTGTTACATTTTTCATTAACGATGTTTTGCTGCACATTATTTTTTAAATTCTTGTGGTTTTGTTTCTTTATGTAATTTTCTAAATTGCAAATACAGCTGTAACTTAATTTAACTGTATTTCTATTAAATACCTTGTGTAAATCTGAGTTTCTAGAGAAATGTTTATTAATCAATTCGTAAAATAGTTTCCCGATTTGGAGTTAACTAAATTAAAAGGTAGATTGAACCAAGTAATATTTTAGTTTCCGCGAATTATTCTTCACACACACACACATATATATATATATATATATATATATATATATATATATATATATATATATGAAGACTAATTATATATATATATATATATGATTTGATTGTTATTAAAGTTCATATGAACTGTATTTTAATTTTATGGAAAGGCCTTTTATGAAAATATGCTGGAGGTACTTCAGAATTGCCATTATTTAGTCTTTCAAATCTGTCTGATTACCTCGAGGAAGACAAGTTAATCTTGACGTTAATTGAATTATACATAAAGAAATGCTAATCAAAGCGGGAAACAAATTCGTTTTTACTTCCCGCCCCTCACACGCTGATCTAAACTCTTGCACACGCGCGTGTGCGTCTCAAAATAATAAAAAAGCACATCTTCCGAAGCTGATAATATTATTATTTTTTCATATTATTGTTAATTTTATTTACCATAATAATTTCCGAGCAAACTGTATAGCCACGGTTTTTTTGTGAGCAGTATAGATATTTTCTGCATAGCCATATCCTAGCAAGTTATCTATTTTGACCATTATTAGTTTCTTAGATACTTACGATATTTAGCCTTGTACCAGGCTCAGCCTCGTTAATATGAAATAAGCTGGCATCATTTTTTCATATAATTCCTGTGTGGAAAAATTTGATCTGTTTTAATTCGGTCAATGTAGACGTTCTTGTAACTTAATAAATACTGAAAGCTACAATCGTGGTTGAGATAGTTGACCATTTGCTACAGACATTATAAGTGGGTAATCGCGCCTGGGTTGAAACTAAGATATAGAATATTGAATTTCTAGACCAGACAGGTTTTTAAAACATATGGTATCTAGAACTATAAGGCATTAAACAGTAGAGGTCCAAAGCAAGATGAAAGCAAAGAACATGATTTAAACAATTTAGTTACTAATCTTTAATTTACAGTTTGTGGATGTGTGGTACTGTAATGGACAGTGGCCCGGAATGAGAAATCAAATACAAATTGGCCTGGAGAGTGTTTTGCTCCGTCAAATTAGCTTGTTTAAGACACACCGTTGTTGCTACGACTGCAGTACATGTGGTGCCCCGACTAGCCTATTAGGTTACGAGGCACGGGATCGGGATTTACAATTGATTATTTGAGGTCGGAGATGTACTTTCCGCTATTTATTTTATAGAATTTGCTAGCATGTGCAAATAAACGTTTTGTATTCAAGCTTCACACTTTACTTATTTTTGATAATATTGTAATTCATGTTATGAAGAAGTTTTACAAACGTACTGTTCTTTCTCTTTCCTGAAATTTGCTTATTCTAAGCATACATGTGAACGTTAGTTTATACATAAGCAATCATATTCTGAATTTGTTCCCATAAATGAATAAATTACGTGATGCATGCTAATAGTCACGCTTGCACAAGCAATTATTTGTTAGTCTTTTGTGATTTGCGAACGGGAATAAAATGGCGTCCATTGGTGTAAAAAATGATTTTATTCCAGCCATTTTACTGTTGTATTAAATAAAAATATTCTGTCATATTGCGATGCGCTATTTTGTTCCCATTTTGGAAACTTTTCGTTTACTTATACATACACTAGCAGTATAGCCTGGCGTTGCTCGGGTGTAATGAAAACTTTAAAACTAATCCATGGTCCTGGAGCTCAGACTCTTTGGACGTTGGCACGAAGACTAAAAAGCAATAGTTATTTCCAGTAAAAGCGAAACCGTAGACTGAAAGAAAAATGAATGGATGTAAGTCAAATTTTGATTTCCTGGTATCAATATCAAATAAGTAAACTGAATTTTGAAGGCTAAATAAGTCCTCTGAGTAAATGGTATCATGGCTGAGACTAAGAACTACAATTATACCTTCTTAGAGCCAAACCCAAAGATAAAACTAAAATAAAAGGACTGAAAAAAATACAGACACACAGGCAGATAAACAGGCACATACACAAGCATCTTGCCTTATATATATATATATATATATATATATATATATATATATATATATTATTGATTTTCTGCACTATTGTAAGAACTGCAACCTTGAAACTTCTGAATATCGTTTCTTATGTCTTTTTCTATGAGTGTATCAAATTTGATTAAAATCGACCACTCCTTCTGTAACCCGATTTTTTCGATTATCGATTTTCGATATTTATCGGGAGTACCTCCACACAAAACCTAGCTAAGAACACTCGCAGATGCTTATAGTACAACTGTGTAAAATTTCAAGAAAATCGGTTCAACCGTTTCGGAGTGTATAGGTAACGGACACACAGACACACACACACACACACACACACACACACACACACACACACACACACACAGACAAAGTTCAATTTATAAATAAGTTTAGATTGCCTTGATATAAAAATATACTTACTTCAGTGACTCTTATTTTATATTCTAGATTTCAGCATTCTATCATTTTTAAGACTCATTTTTTCTTCAATTTTGTATCTTTTTTAGTTAAAAGTTTCTCTCCCGGTTTTTGCTCCTTCCGTTACATCTGCTCTTTAAACGTTGCCTTCTACTCTTTCAGTGTCCTTACTCCCTTTCTTCCCCCAGTTTCTATGTAGTTTCTATTCCTCCCTTTCTCATTACTTCTTCTGCACCTCTTCCTCTTTCGTTCTATATTTTCGACTCCTCTCCTATATTTTCCTGTAGCTACTATTTTCTTCATGTTCTCTCGATTTTTATAACTTCTGAATTGTAATAGTACTAGAAGAAAATGGTTCTAGAATATTAGTGTCTTTCAACACTACTAAGCGGTCCGAGAAATAGGACACAAGATAAACCTTTCCAGAAGAGAAACTATGATCTGGAATTGGAATGAAATAAATAATGGCGTATACACTGAATACATAACAAAAATTCAGCATGTGGAATTAGTAAATATTAAACACTTTAAATACTTCGATCAGTTTACTATAGTAGAAAAGGAAATTGAACATAGAATGGGCTACGCCAGAGGTAGTTTCTCCCAACACCGAAAACTGCTACAAAACCAAAATGAACATTAAATTAACATTAAATTAAATATCGATTCATGTTCTTAAATAGACTCGTCAGATCGAGACTTTTATGTAAATGTTATTCATATCTCCAAACCGTTTAGAAATATCTAAACTGTCAGCTGTATGCAATCGCTTTCGAAGATCAATGGCTAAAAATGGTTTTGAACGCTGGAAACCCGACAGTTTTGGCAAAGACCAATATTTGAAAATTGTAGATTGGCGCTACAGAATCACAAAAACTGCATTAAACCAGAGGAAACACGTCATTTAAATATATTCAACAGCAGCAACTAATAAAATGGACATCACATGCAACTCGAAGAGAAAAGAATGTCATAATCAAGTTGACATTCCACACTACTCGAAATAAAAGTTAGAAAGGAAAACCCCATCAATACTGAAAAGAGCATTATAAGTTTCTGAACATGAAGAACCTATTTTTCTGAAGATCGTTTAAAGGGAAATGTTTTATAATTTTCAACCGACATCAGTACTGGCTGCCCGGTAAGTGGATGTCAAATGTTTCTTTATAGGGAAACGGCTATTATCACTATGACCATTACCATTACCATTAAGTAGGAATTTAACCCCCCAAAATTTAACAGATAGATTTCATAGCTGTAAAATAAAAAGCGTTTAGTTAAAATGAATCGATTACACAATGGTCATGAATTCTGTATCTTATTTATTGCTGCTACTTTTTTTTCAGAGAGAAAAATTTGGAGAACCTTTTGCTCAGAATGTTGATGGAAAGAACAAATAAATTCGGGAGACCAGTGTACGTAATTTCCTCTTTGAATTTTATTTATATGTTATGTGATTGTTTTTAGCATTCTCATGTATTTTTCAAATTAAGTCAAAATTTTTTCTATTACTCTAGATAAATTATTTACTGACATATGCTGTTTTTCCCAGTGTGGATTTCTATGTCTATTCTCTCTCTCTCTCTCTCACTCTCTCTCGATATATATATATATATATATATATATAAAAACATAGTATAAATAAAAAAAGGCCCCAAACTTCGTAAAAACAAACTTTTTCCAACAAAATGTTTCTATTATTATTAAGAGGAAAGATCAAAGTAATTTTTAATTATTTTTTTTAATTGTTTTAATCCCTTCTAACATGTTCGAAATTTTGGCAGAAAATTTTGTTTTGATTTGAGTTAGCGGGTAATCAAAACGTTACAAGAGTTTACTATGGAAAACGTAATACATCCACTTTTTTCTCGGTGATAAACACATTAATTTGGAAATTCTCAAAAAAAAAAAAAAATCAAATAATTGTCGGATTTTAATGAAACTTTCAATACTTATTCACAAATGAATGAAATTATTTTTGAAATTATTATTTTTTAAAAATCTTGGTAAAAATATACTTTTTTTCATGTTACCCCACACTACGTAAATCCATGAAATTTTAATAAATTTTACTTTGTGCGGTAAATGGTTTCATTAGTTAAACGCAGGACTCATTGGGGAATATAAATCATATATATATTTTTTAAAATTTGGCGTCTGTATCCGAAAATCTGCTCCGAATAGTAAAATAAAAAAATGCAATAAAACTTTGATATTATTTAATTTGATAAGCTTTTAATTGCTTGAATAAATAATAAAAATTAAAGACATTATAGTATGAAGAAAAAAATATCGATTACTAATGAAATTTTAATGAATTGTTTTCATTTTTTTTGTTAATTATAATAATTTATAAAGTTTTAAAAATATTTAAAAAATACTTCAAAGAGTTGCGGTTAGATTTTTAAGTTAATAATTGAAGAGTATATTGACTATCAAGAATTAAAATGTTTAATACAAATCGTTTGGCCTTCATATTTTTAAAATAATTTAATTTTTTGTGTATTTAAAGTTTTCTTTGTATGGTAATTTCTCTGTGCAAATTAGAAGATCAGAGTTTCCTTCCCATACCCGAAAAAAATTTGTACAATTGTGTCACTTGTTAACGCCATACACTTTTATCTTATCTCTAATTAACAACCTATCAACACGTTTGATATACGGCGGACAGGTTAGATAGTTCAAATCTGTGATTAAGAAATAGTTTTATTCTAAAGTTTACGCTATACATAAGTAATAATTCTGTAAATCAGATTAATTTAACAGAAAATTTGCTAATTTTCAAAAATAATGTGTCACAGATGTATATTTTATTTTTGCGAGATTTATAAAACCGAGAATAAACTTTTGTTTACAAATGTGTTGATCGCTCAAAAATGGCGGTAAAATTCAAAAAGTAAAAAAAAAACAAAAAAAAAAAACAAAAACAAAAACTCAAATTTTTATATTTCAATTAATATCATTTCTATTTGAAATAAACCAGAGTATTTTACTTACCGGAAATAGTAAATTTAATCATTTAGCTTTCAATTAAAATTAAAATAAGAATTTCAAGGAAACTTTTTCATTTAAAAAAAACTCAGTTTAAATGTTAGATATCGAAAATGAGTGGAGGTAGCTAAATATGGATAGATTGATAGATAGATATAGTTTTAGCAATGGAGCCATATATATATATATATATGGGTGTGTGTGTGTATGTGAATTCTATCATATTTTTCCTTATCAAACACACACAAATACACGCACACACACACACACACACACACACACACACACACACACACACACACACACACACACACACATATATATATATATATATTTCTACATGGAATATGAACAAATCTGTATATCAGACTAAGAGTATGTAACTATATAAAAAAAAGTAAAAACACCTGTGTTATGGTTTCATCGCATACTAATAAAGGTTTTAGCAACGTAATTATATAAACTCATATATCCAATCTTATTCTTTCTAATCATATATATATAACAGCTGTATCACAGCTCATCAGTACGGTTAGACATCCGATTGCTTTTAGCCATGATGCGTAGATGCTAGAGTAGCTACTGTTTTTTCAGAGTCTTACCATTCTTCCAGAGTGCTGAATCAGGATGTGAGAGCGTAGAATATATATATATATGTCATCCGCAGACAGATCTGTTTCGCTGTATTACAGCTCATCAGTGCGGTTAGACAGCCGATTGCTTTTTACCAAGGATTGAAACCCGACCGAATTGGTGTCAGTCGGCGATTCTACCTCTGAGATCCAGTCTCTCGGTAGAAGGAGGCAAACTTTTTAGCGTGTATATTATCATTGTACACGCCCAATAGCTGAGAGTGTTGTAATTCATTGCTGAATGAACGATATATATATATTCATCTTTCATTGACTACGGCTGACAAGTATGATTTTATCAATATGATATTGAGTTTTCCAGTTTTTTAACATTTTTTCTTTTCAGAAGTTAAAGAATATAAATATTGTTCACAGATAGTTTTATTGTTCCGAGCATTTTCGACCAGTTGTTTAGCCATTTTCAAGGGTGTTGTATTGAGTAAAATTATTCTATGTGTGTTGAACTACGTAGTAGTTTTTCCTGTGGGAAGATTCTTATGGAAGAATGACCGTTTTCGGCAGTCACGTGCCATTCGTGGCTGGGTTAACGTGAGGATCGACTTTTTTTTTAGAAAACATTTAACACGCCATCTCCGCTACTGAGCAGTGTTCAAATTGATAGCAGAGGAACGGCGTTTAATCAATAGGGTTTCTCTAAGAGTAAGATGTCAACGATTATGTGATTTAAAAAGGATTTTTAGGGACAGGAAAATAATTAAACAAACCCTCGTTACTATTTTATCTCAACATTTGGGTATCTGTGTATGTGAGAATATGTATTTGCGCACGCGCATGTGTTTTAATAGATAACTAGCAGTATAGCCCGGCGTTGCTCGGGTGTAATGAAAGCTTTAAAACTAATCCATGGTCCTGGAGCTCAAACTCTTTAGACGTTGGCACGAAAGACTAAAAAGCAACCGTAGACTGAAAGAAAAATGAATGGATGTAAGTCAAATTTTGATTTCCTGCTATCGATATCAAATAAGTTTTTTCGTCGTAAACTGAATTTTGAAGGCTAAATAAGTCTTCTGAGTAAATAGTATCATGGCTGAGACTAAGAACTATAATTAAACCTACTTAGAGCCAAACCCGAAGCAAAAACTAAAATAAAAGGGCTGAAAAAACACAGACATACAGGCAGATAAACGGACACACACAAAAACATCTTACCTTATATATATATATATATATATATATATATATATATATATATATATATATATATATATATATATTATCGATTTTCTGCACTATTGTAAGAACTACAATCTTGAAACTTCTGAATATCGTTTCTTATGTCTTTGTCTATGAGTGTATCAAATTTGATTAAAATCGGATCACTCCTTCTATAACCCGATTTTTTCGATTATCGATTTTCAATATTTATTGGGGGTACCTCGACACAAAACCTAGCTAAGAACACTTGCAGACGCTTATAAAACAACTGTGTTAATTTTCAACAAAATCGGTTCAGCCGTTTCAGAGTCTATAGGTAACGGATACACACACAGAGACAAATTTCCATTTATAAATACGTTTAGATATACGCATAGAGAAGCAGGTAAAAAAATAGTGAACTTGATCTTTTTTTATTAATCTATTATTTATTTTCCCGTCTGTTGTTTTGAACAGGAAGCGAACCTGCCAAATAGAAGCGACCGGTGAATGTCGTTCGGAAGAAGCAGCAGAAGTAGCCGATAAGTACCATTACCTTCTGAGTTCCAAAAGCCCTGGTCGGAAGCGCAATTTATTTTCTTGAACTCGGAAAGCTGTCTTTCCTTTTCATCCGTGCACAGATGATTTTCTTTGCATGGACTCTTAACGACTGTATTAAGAAAGGTGAGAAAAAATACATCGGGTCGAATTCTATGACGCCGCTTTTTCTGTTAATGCGATCTTTCATTTTGTTTTGTTTCCTTTAGTTATTTTAAAATTCCTTGCATGAATGTACTGTATATTTGATTTTGCGTAGAGTTAAAACTCCCACCTTCTTTACATGTTATATTTTATGCGATCATTACTGTTTCTCTTGAGTAGACGTACGTGGACAGAATAAGCCCTTTTAAGAGGCGACAGAAGAATTAAGGATCATTACTGACAAGGTGTTAAAAGAACGTAGGTAATATTTATATTGGACTTGATTAGAGATAACAATACAAAATCATACCTATTGATTCAACACACACACACACTTATATATATATATATATATATATATATATATATATTGTTAAATATAAGAGACAATGAATGTCTATTATGTTTAATCATGAGCCGTTCTAAACGTCGTATTTTGGCTTTAATTTCAGTTGAAAATAAAGACAAAAATTCTCCAACATTTGAATAATTTTTTATTAATTTGGTTCTAAGCATTCGGCTCTCATGAGCCATCTTCAGAGAGGTTATTAAGACGGTAACACAATAACAGCCACCATCACCGACGATTTTATGGTGGATGTTATTGTGTTACCGTCTTAATAACCTCTCTGAAGATGGCTCAGTGAGCCGAATGCTTAGAACCAAATTAATAAAAAATTATTCAAATGTTGGAGAATTTTTGTCTTTATTTTCAACTGAAATTAAAGCCAAAATACGACGTTTAGAACGGCTCATGATTAAACATAATAGACATTCATTGTCTCTTATATTTAACAGTATGTTTAGAAAATTATTTGCTGCCTCGATACACTATATATATATATATAGTAAAAATTGTTCTGGTTTTTATTCTTAAATTTATAATTAAAAAGTCTGTATATTTCTGTGATGGCGTATTGCAATTATTTTCACTATTTACATTGTTCGGACTGTTGTCCTCATCTTTGTTGCCATATTCACGACGTTTTGGGTGTTGCAGCTCCGACCTTCTTCAGGTGATTAGCATTTCGAACCGAACCCTTTCTTTAACCCACTGGGGGTAGATTGCTCTAGTTCCACGTGGCATGCCTTTTCCAGATATCTCAGTATCTGTTATTTTCTTTTAACTCAACTCTTCAAGTTTTTATTCTTCTCTACTGTGGTCAGGTATTGAACTCACAAACTCTTCGGGTAGAGTCACTGGTTTACTTAAACTAACGCTTTTATCCACTGGACCAGTCCGAACAGTGCAAATAGTTCAAATAATTCTAAAGGGTTTTATAAAAAGGAAGTCAGCGAACAAAGATATGAGACGAATTTTTTGATTATTTTCGAATGCATGAAAGAACAGAAACTTGTTGAAGATTAGTATTCGCTTCGTGTGCCCTGGAAGCTGACTTAATACAACAGACCTCGTTAAGACAGAATATGGTCTTTATCTTAAATTTATATTCATAAAGGCTGGTCAGAAAGTCCTGATTCACTTGGGAATCGAAAAGAAAACAAATCTTGATCATTGTCTGGTGGAATTTCTAAGGAGTACTGTATATCGAGCTTGTTCCACACGGTTGCGTCATCAACGTTAAACTGTACTGCCAGCAGCTAGACCACGTATACAACAAACTAAAGTAAGAATGTCCTGCTTTGGTCAGTCGAGGTCGAGCTTTGTTTCAGCAAGACAATGCAAGGCCACACATTTCCAGGTTGACTAAAGAGAAGTTCAAACAGACGGTGTTGAAATTCTTCCATATCCACCATTCAGCCCCGATGCTGCTCCGAGTGACTATGGCCTATTCAGCTCTATGGCACACTTCTTCTCTGAGCAGCGATTTAACACATTTGATGAAGTGAAGGAAGCTTGTTTACGGTTGTTTTTTTATTCAAAGCCAGCGAATTGGCATCTGGGACAAATTCGGATGTTGGCTACTCACTGACAGGAGATCATCGAGAATGATTAACTTCATTTTGAAGAATACTCTATAAAATTTTGAAGAATACTCTATAAAATTTTGAAGAATACTCTATAAAATTTTGAAAAATACTCTATAAAATGTTGTTTTCTTTCAGCTTTCTATGTGAGTCAGAACAACCTAATAGTTTCGATTCACTTTGTTCACTATTTATACACACACACACACACACACACACACACACACACACACACACACACACATGCCCCCGCCATATATAGACCGTATGAACATTCGAGTTCAGCGTTAGGGTTAGACTGTTGCATTCACTTTTACACTATTGGTAAAGGCAGGAATCCCTTTCTTTTCTCCATCCCAATCATAGGTCAAATACTAGAAGATTTAGATGTCAACCAGTATAAGAGAAGGAAGATTCAAACCGAGTTGAAGGAAACCACTTCACCATATGGCAATAACAGATATAACAAATAAAAAGGAATCCGTGGATCACCTATGTCCGAAGGTATATGTCATTAAAAAACAAATGGACAAAGAGTCAACACTGATAAGGGACTGAGAGTATTACGTTTCAAGCGACATTCAAACTATAGTCATGGTTTGAATGTTCCAATGTCATCATGCAACAAAATTTACACATCTCTTTTGCCTAATAACGCCAAATAACGCAGTACAATAAGGGTTGTAGGTTGTCCATATGGATTTTGACTATTGCTCAGGTTACACAAGAATTAGTACTAAAGTTACTTAAATTCCTCATTAATGGTATAACGAATAGAAAAAAGACATTTAGATGTAACTAAACGAATAGAATTAATAGAATTCTTGAATGCAAAATAAAATAACGGATAAGAAAATTTATTTGTTTTATTTGTCATTTTCCTTTCTTTTTTGCAGTTCCTTAAGCCACATTAATGTCAGTAGTGCAGTTTTTAAAAGATTTGATCAAATTTTAAGACATTTGGATATAAACGAGTTTCTTATTGAAATAAATCGTATAGATGATAGGTTTGATAAAATCAGATTAGCAGCTGATCTCGAAAATGACCTTTGGTCAATTGTTAACTAGCGCAAGAAATGGCTTGTTAATTTTAACGCCTCCGAATCTAAACTACTTAAAGAAATTTTTCGACGTCCATCAGCACAGTTGATGCTAACCTGTAGGAGACCAACTCACCGCGCATTCTTGGTCTAACGTTTTCTGCTGGCATTAAGAGGAACGATTGTATTCAATCAAATGTTAAGTATACGGATAGGAAAGCCGTTTCACTATGTCCCGCTAGACAACTTTTTTTCTCGCCTGAATACATCTTGCAGATTTAAAAGTGTCGAATATTGATCGAATATTGCTGCAATATCTGGCCTGGTGCTTCTGCTATATATCTAGAGATTCTTGACAAAATCGAAAGAAAATTCTACAACGTTATACGTCCCGACCTGGCACATCGGCTTCAGTATCTTTACCACCACCGTAACATAGCTTTAAATATTTTACGGTAATTTTTTCTGATGAGCGTTACTCTTTGGTGCCTCAACTTTACGGAATTAAGCGCAGTACTAGGATGTGCATTGCGGTGCAGTGGATATTGGCTCGGAACGAGAAATCAGGGAGCAGAGTTCAAATTCCAGTTGAATTCATTGCATTCACTTACGCGCAAATACCCTTGGGAAAGGTATTAATCCGTCTCTTCCTTCCAGTTATGGGTTAAATAACAGGACAGATTGTGTTCTATAGCCTTGGCTAGCAACCAATCTACCGCAGAAAGCAATGGCAACCTACTGCGGGATAATCTTCTGCCCAATCAGTCATGTCTCGAAAGAGACATGATCACCCAAGCGTGTTTCACGTATGACACTTAACTGACTGACTGACTAGGATGTACGTTGTGGAGCAGTAGAACGAAAACGAAAAATCAGAGAGCCGGGTCCGAATTCCAGTCGAATTCGTTGCATTTACTTACACACAAATACCCTTGGGAAAGGTATTGATCCAACTCTTCTACCTCCAGTTATGGGTTAAATAGCAGAACAGATTGGGTTTTATAGCTTGGTTGGCAACCAGTCTACTGCAGAAAATAATGGCAATCTAGTACCGGATAATATTCTGCCCAGTCAGTCATGTCTCTTTCGAGACATGATCACCCAAGCATATATCACATATAGCCCTTAAATGACTAGATTGGCACCTAGGTATCATACTCCCACTGTTCGTGTTACTAATTATAACCGTAAATTTTAGGCTACTCTTTAGGATTCGTTGCATCTTAGATTTTATCACCTCACCGCGGGGAAAATGATAAATGAAACTACAAACGAAGATAACTTGTACCGCAAAAGTGGCAATCATTATCAACTGTCAAGATCTACAAACGCTCTCTTCCTCTCTCTCTCTCTCTCTCTCTCTTTGATACTGAGTGTTTTTCCTCAATAAATATAGTAAATTTTCAGAGTATATATATGTATATATATACTCTTAAAATTTACTATTTACCAGTCTTTATTCTCTCTTTTTATTCTTATTTTTATTTCCATTTTGAAATATGCACGGTTGCTGAGGCTATGTGAAATCTCTCTTAGTGATTTCATGTGGAAATGTTCATTCAACATTTTTGAATATTGAAAATTTATTTTAATTTTATATTAGCTCTGTAATTTTAATTACATTGAGCTCTCCTCCTGTATCATTTTTTAATATTAAAATTTTAATATTAATTAGGATCAGGCTTTTGGGATTTATCTTCCTACTTTTTCGTTTGGATTAAAGTATTTTACTAATATATATATATATATATATATATATATATATATATATATATATATATATACTTAGCTTATTATTTAGAAAATATATATTTTCTTAATATTTATAATTGTTTTAAGAAAATTGTTATGTTACCGGGGGGTGAAAATGTGGTTTTGTAAGAAAAATAAAAGGATGAAACGCGAAAATATCTCCCAACAAAGGTTTATTAATTTAATTACAAGTCGGGTATTTACTGAAGCCGCTGAACTCGGCTCCCCGGTTTCTCGTTCCGAGCTGATATCTACTGTACCACAACGCACATCCAGTAAAGCCACCAAAACACAAGGAGTTACTGATTGTGAAAGAATAAGAAAAAAGGAAACATTATTGAGAGAACAATAGGAGACTAATCATGAAGACAGTAGATAACGATTGACATTGTATTTAAATTTTTTAATATCTAAGTTCGCTAGAGAGCATGAAGCCAGGAGTTAGTTCCACAAGTTGAAAGTGTGAGAAAAGAAACTGTTAGCATAGAACTTACGGTCACATTTATCCAATTTAACTGTATATTGCTGAGACCTTACTGCCAATCTAGTATTGCACTTAAATGAATAAAGTCTTGATCATTGTCCATCCGAACAATTACCATAAAAATAATTATAGAAAAGGCACGGGGTAGGGGATACATAACGGTGGTGGGTAAGCAACTGAAGCCAAAACACTAGGTCAAGACCAATAATATTGCTGATTCTTATTTGGATTTTATCAAGAATTTTGAAATATACAACAGGAGCAGTGGACCATATGTGGCAGCAATATTCAAATCATGGACGAATGGTAGACTTATAAATAAGTAAGATTGGTTCAGGGGAGAAAAATTAGCACGACACTGAATTAATATTTTTAGCAGCAGACCTAGCAAAAGATTCAGTATAGTCTTTCCGCTTCATGTTAGCCCAGAATATTAGCCCAAGAAGGAGCAGTGATTCATTTTCATGGAAGAATCTTAAACTTCTACTCTATTGTGGCATACCGAATAGAAAATACATTATTGATTATTTTGTTGCGTTAGATAGGGGCATATTGTTGAACAAAGTTTTTAACAGTTACTTCCGTTCAAAGGATTCCTTTTTGCTTAACAAGAGAAAAAAAAGAAGCCATTTACAGGTGATAAGATATAATAATAGTAATAATTTACATGGAAAGAATGGACTGGATTAGTAATAAAAAGTAATAATCTAGCCGTTTGTTATTGCAAGCGCCTCCTTAACAAACTGCTTGAAAAGTGGATACGATGAACCAATAAAGCAGAAATATTAAAAACGAAAATTTTTGAAATTATTAACTTTATATTAATATAGAAATAAAATGCTGTTCATTGTTTCGAGACACAATTCTCAAAGTAAAATCTGAAGATTTATTTATTTAGTTAGAAGAGGGAAAAAATAAAAAATAAATAAAATAAAGATGATAAACACCTCAGAACGGGTCCGGCATCATAATGAGTCTGTAAGATATATAGCAGCTAATAATTCAAGTTTGTGTCTACTGAAGATCTCCATAGACAGAGCAACAAAGTGGAAAGCCAGATGCACTGGTCATTGAAATACTCCTTGGTTTGGAACTTGTATTCATAAACATCGGCAGTAAAATAATTATGTTAGACATGGCTTTCAGTGTTGACAGAGCTATATTAGACAACTGATTAAATATCGGAGACCTTGATTAGAATTCGAAAACGGGATTGTGTTTCTCACGAAAAAGAAAGAAAGAAAATAAAAGAAGCTTATCAAAAAGTGATGATGATCTGGAAATAGAGATTCAACGAATGCAGAACAAGGAAATGAAAATAGTATCAATTTTCTGTGGATTATTAAACAGTATCAAGAAGAATTTGATGAATCTTCAGGAAATGTTGCAACTTCAGAAATAGAAAAAAAAAACGAATATTTTTTTTACTCAGAATAAGATTGTATTATTAAAAAAGTGGCGTGTCAGTCGATTTAGGACAGCCATATATAAAAAGAAGGTGTGATTTTATATCAGTCTCTTGTCTTTCTGTTTTATGATTGGCAGATGGGGTCTTTGAAGTCGGGTCTTTGACCAAAAGAGGAAGAAAAGAACAAATAAGCAAAAGAAAGCATTTGTAGTCGAGTGAGAACAAAATCGGACATTGATGATTTTCTGTTGACGTTCTAACTTAACAGTTACGGTTAGAATCTATAAAATCAGTCTTGGTGTGCCATTAGTGGGAGAAAGATCATCATTTGGGTAATTCCGATGAGGCCCGCTTGTATTGCTAGCCACACGTGAGCAGACAGTTACGAGAAAGGAAAAGCTAAGCCGTCAGATTGACAAGCCAAAGGTTCTCCCGAGTCTCACCCTACCAATCAGACCGAGCAAACGAAGACCCAAGTAAAATGCCTAAATGTGTTGAAAGCAGGGTTCGGGTTCTCAGTTCTTGACGCAGAGTTTGTTATCTTCTTTTGTTTCCTTGTGAACGTCCAGCCGAACACACCATAGCAAACGCAACGTGGCTAAGTAATTGTTCAATCAATGGAAAGCAGAGTGAGGGTCTCAATGTATGTTTACAGGTGGCGTACACTGATTGATCTCCTATAAATGTGTTTGCCTATTAGCATATTCTGATGCATACAGTGTTCTGTGAGGAATATATTCTGTCATTAATATGGAAATAATAAAACCTACTAAGACTAATAGGCAGCCTAGTTCTCTTAAAAATCTTCCCTTTTGGACATTAGACATTTATCTCATTGTCGGGCACCTCGATGTGATGTAATGATTAGCAATCTTGTCTTGTTAGAATCATTACAATTGAGTAGTGAGTTTGATCTACACTCTGTACTCCATATTTTGAGCTTTGCGCCACATCTAAAATTATTTCATATTCTTTTCCAGTTTTCAATACAACCCGCAAATTTTTATGCCGAGATCGCCGTCGATATCCTATTCATGCCCTCTTAATTTTTTCCATGACATTTTAATGGAAATTTTAGTAATATGAAAAGCTCGAAGTCACAGGAATAAAAAAAAGTATGAACACTTGGAGGATGGCAGATATCGGATATGCGATGTTTTATATCGAAAAATCTATCCGAGAGGATAACGCCACTAAAGAGTATCTATTAACGAATACGCAATAAAATCTTCATTTAAGTAGTTACGAGTGTACGTCAAGGCCACGCAATAAGTTTCTTCAGGCTGTTAATATGGATAGATACTTTCTGGGAAGACTTTGCATGAACGGATCTTCGAAGGTACATTCATAAGTGAAATGTCAATAAATGGTTAAATGCGGAGTGAGTGTAGGTGTTTTCTGAATAAAACACGTTTGTATTTCTTGATCTACTGTGCACAATAATGTAAATTTTAAAGCTGCTTCCAAAGATACGATCGTCAGTGCAAATGAAGTCCTGATCTTAAGACCGAAGTGTCACCGAAGAGACTAAAAGGTCTCATAAACTATTCTCTTTCACAGTGTGGACAAGTTGTGTCTTCTTTACAAGTGTTTTTTTCCCTGGAATCTTGATCATGTATTTGATTTTGAAAACAATATTTTAATTCTCTCTCTCTCTCTCTCTCTATCTATCTGCTCACCGCGATCCTCATACAGCCTGAACGCTCAAGTTGTCTGAAGTTTGCTTGAAACTCGGGTTACGACTAGGTTCATCCTTTTATTGGAATTAACGTTGTCAAGTGTTTGTGCTCTGTCTATGTAATTTAGAAATTGAGAGGATTGCGTTTAGGTATTTTTCTTTTTTCCTTTTTGCTGTCCTTGTTTGAGACTTTAACTTGTTTAAGAATATTTAGGTTTCTTAACAAGTTGTTCGTTGGTTCAATCAATGATTTATCTTTAATATATATATATATATATATATGCAGTTTGCGATGGCGAAATTGTCGTATTTTTTTAATTTTGTGATGTTTGAGTTTGTTTTTGATTTTGTTAGTCGCAAAGTATATTAAGATCAGTTAGCACCGTGTGTGAGAAAAATAACATCATGATGCAATTCAGTCCCTTAGAAAATTGGAAACGACATGCTGTACTGCTTGGCATTTGCACCGGAAGCTCCAATATAAAAATTTCATAGTATTTTGAAGTCAACGGTGATTACAAAGGTGCTTGGAGTGGTCACTAGTGATGACGACATTATGCCTCCATTCATCATCGCTCAGGGCCTCAGAATCAATGCGAAGGCCTAAATCATGTGCCTTAAGGAGTAGCATTGTCCTAGGAGCTGGAAGACACTATGTATGGCAACATGTCTCTGTACCTACAAGCAAGAGAACCCAGTTATGACTGTTAGGCAATGTTTGCGATCACACCGACCCTTACATGTGGCCACTTAACACCCCAGACTGCAACCTCCTTGATTATTATGTGTGGGGCTCAGTTGAGCGAGCGACTAACAAAACTCTTTGTCACACCAAAGATGAACAGAAGGCAAGTATTATGACGGCATTCGCCAATTTCAACAAGAAGACCGTCCAGAGTAGTTAAATGAGATTCCAATATCATCTGGAGTCCGCGGTTGAAGCTAATGGCGATTTTATTGAATAAATGTACTTTTTAGTATTTGAAAATATTTTTTGTCTAATTTTGGTGAATATACCTGTTAAAATGAGATGTCAGTGTTATATTCATTTTTGCGTAATTCAGACGACAATTTATCCATTACACCCTATATATATATATATATATATATATATATATGAACTAACATCGTACCCGTTAAAAATGACATAATTATTTACGTATGGATGGCCTCTTTAGGATAAGAATATTTGTAGGCTATACCTAGGACCGAAGTGTCCGTTCAGGGAAGTTCTGCCTCTGATCAGTGTAATATCTCTGAAGGTGTTACACACACACATACACACACACACACACACACACACTCTCTCTCTCTCTCTCTCTCTCTCGTTATCATCCTCTATTGACTCCCATACTTCAATAAAATCGGAAAAAAGCAAGTTGAAAAATTGAAGGAGGAAACAAGTTGCAGTTAAGGAAAGTAAGAAAGCCAGATAAAAACGAAAAAGAAAAGCAAGCGAAAAGAAAGAAGGAAGAGATGAAAAGAAAAACAAAACGACGTAGGCAGAAAAATGTATTGCCTTGTTTTGTTTTTTACTCTTTCTCACTTTTAATTTCATAATGTGAGCGTAGCTTTATTCAGTACTAGAAATACGCGTGAAAATATAAGAAATTTCTGATGAATCTTAGTTCTTAAGGTAATGAATGAATAAACTCATGGCCATAAAACATCTGTAGAAATTCCTCTAATCGCATCGTTAAATATTTGAATTTAACAACTGTAAAAAAAATATTGCAATAACAATCATAAATATTAGTGCTGGTTGTTATTTTAAAAAGTAAATTATGACTGGAAAGATTTGAAATTGACAACTTTTTCCATTTCATTGAAACAGCTGTTAAACACTGCTGTTTTCCCTTCTTTTTTTTTTCTTCTTCTCAGTTGAAACCAAGAAATTCATTTTCTTCTGTTTCCAAGCGATCAAAATGGAATAGTCCATTATTTATGATGTATTGACAAGGCGCAACGGTCGTGCGAACTTACTAAGGGAGGGACAAACACAATGATTATAGGACATTTATTTTCGTGCCTAACACGTACCCTATGTAATGATAGACAGCTACTACGCTATTGATATACAGATAATTTAAATAATTATTTTTATTAAAATTAAGTTAAATTAATATTAATTAAACCGGTTTTAACTTGAAATCAAATAAATTACGAATTAAGTTGGTTTTATTTTTTTAGTGGAATTTTATTTAATGAATGATATTTATTTTTATATATTAAATTGTTTTCAAAAATGAAGTAAATTCGACATTAAATTTCCCATGTTTATTTTAATAGTTAATTTATTTATTATTTTGTTTTAATAAATTAAGTGAATTAACCCATTGACCTCTGAAAGTTGACTTGCTAATACATTTCTCTCGGACATTTTGCATGAGTTGCATCAAATTTTCAAAAATTTCATTATTGACATCTCGATATAATCCTAATTATTCATAGAAATACAGAAAGAAAAGAGGCAGTCATAAGAGTTACCCTGTTCTTAAGGATCCGTAGCATTACTACACAAAATACGACATTTTAAGTTACTTAATGAACTCTAAAAATTGAGGTAAATTCTATCGCCGGTTATTCGGTATATAGACGTCTGAGCCTTCCTTCGCCTTCAAACCGGTATGATGGACTCAATGGGTTAAGGACACTATTTCTTATACTCTATAGATATTTTTATTTTATTATTTTATTCATTGACTTAGTGATTGTATGTTATAAATGATTTTGTTTTTAATAAATTATTTTTCAATATAGCTGTCTTGAAACTTTTTTTACTTTTAATCTTTTTCAGATTTGCAGCTACACAAGTAAAGTGTTTTCCTGTCCATTTTTGTCTTAATTTTTTGAGACGAGATGTTGTAACTTTTATATATTATTTCATTTGGACGAATTGTTATCTTTATTTGTATCACAAATTTAGGTCGCTGTGTTCTCCAGCCTTCCTTCCTCGTTCAATGTTGCAAATTTAACAGACGCCAGAGGAAGACAGAAGAGCCCAGCGGCCAAAACATTGTGATTAGAAAATAAAAATAGGAAGAAAATCAACAAATAATGACGAGAAAATTAGTCTGAATGAACCAATATATAACTGTTTTCCTGTCCGTCAGGCATTTATTCTGATCATTATCCGTGAACTTTGACTTTGCTGGCCTCAGCTTTTCTTTTTTGGGGGAAGATATACTCAAGGCCTGAAACAGACTTCTGACATTGCACGGAAAAAAAAAAACCCTTTGATATGAATGTATTAGCCAATTAAAAATATCATCTTGGAACTGAGTCGACTTTTTATTTATTCTCTAAATTGCATGGTCGTGTAGAAATTTTCCGGGAAATGAATGGATTGTGTAATCACCATTTATATTCACTTTTATCTACTCAATGTACAATAGACTTTATCAACAGTTTCGTGTTCTGTGGTTTCCGTTACCCGCTTCAAAATAATTCATAAGTTTTAATTAACCCATTAAAAACAAAAATCATGTATTAATTATAGGTTTCTACCTGCAACCCATTAACTCGCCCCGTCTCCAAAATAGGACGATGGTCGTTAATGAGTTATTAGTCCCTCAGTGCATGAGTTGTAATGCGGGCAATGATCTAAAAAGAGATTGCAAAGTGTTCGCTTTCAGTGAAAAGCTCTCGACTTAATAAAAAAGGCATACTGATATTCTAAGCGCCGCTTAGATGTGGAACAAGGCCGGAAGTATAGGGGTACCCAGTGACAATCTAACTCAGTATTCACTCATAATTG
>JBBBDQ010028834.1:0-125486 GCA_037127315.1 Ascarosepion bandense | reverse complement strand
ATATATATATATATATAATTTAGCGTATCGAGGTAGCAAATAATTTTCTAAATATATGCTGTTAAATATAAGAGACAATGAATGTCTATTATGTTTAATTATGAGCCGTTCTAAACATCGTATTATGGCTTTAATTTCAGTTGAAAATAAAAACAAAAATTCTCCAATATTTGGATAATTTTTTATTAATTTGCTTCTAAGCTTTCGGCTCACATGAGCCATCTTCAGAGAAGATGTTGGAGAATTTTTGTCTTTATTTTCAACTGAAATTAAAGCCAAAATACAACATTTAGAACAGCTCATGATTAAACATAATAGATATTCATTGTCTATTATATTTAACAGCATATATATATATATATATATATATATATACTTTCCACTCACATACAAGTATCCATTAAAATAATAATAATGTTAAATAAAAATTCAAATACATTAAACTGTTGCCCGGTTCACACTCCACCCATGTCTATTGAACAGGTGAAGAGGCTCATCCCTTGTTCCCTGTTTAGGATATGGTTTCCGGCTTTCTCTTTTCCAATCTTTTCACTCTTACGTAGCCCCCCTGTACATCAGTGGCATTACCGCCTTGCTTGGGGTGATATGATTAACAAAAAAAAAAAAAATGTACTATGCATTGTTTGTACTTTTTGTAATATTCTAAAAATATTTTTAACAGTTTTCTCTATTATTCTATAAATTAATAATACTTACCTATAAATTTAAATAAGTTTCTAACCACTAAATTTCTATTGTATCCAATACATTAATATATGTGTATAATTTAGTGTTTCCAAATGTAAAGCCATAATTTTTTTTGTTAAAGCAGGACTGGAATTAATCTTGTGCAAAGAAAGGTGGGTCCTGCCTGTCACAGTCTTTGCTATAATGATTTGAGGAAAGGTTTTACAAGGTTGGATGCTCTTCCCAACTCAGGTACTCACAGTGGTCTAAGTACACTGAGTGTTTTAGCCAGATGCTATCTCTAAGATGTTTGCCATTCAAGATTTAAGATGCCATCCTAGCTTTATGTATGAAATGGAAAAACATTTTATTGAAACAAGACGTGGTTTCTAGGATTTATTAGATCAAAAAATGATAAAAGAATGCTTTTTTGTTTTTTTTGATCTGATGAAGACTAGAAAGTGAAACGTAATCAAATCTAGTTTCAATGAAACAGCTTTCCACTTGTCATATTTCTACAAAACTGTCTGGTTTCTATATCCTATTTTATACACACACACACACACACACACAAGTGTTCCCTTCTCCAGACTCTCTTTCCCTATTAGGTATCCCAAAAATTTCAGTTGTCTCTTTCTGACTTCATGTATACGTTTCCTTATTGCTCTCATGTTCTGCCTGTGTTTTCAATGGGAGAGCAGCCATATCAATAATTGTAATTATTTTTAATATCTTTCAGAAGAATACCAAGACTTGATGGAAGATATAGTTACAGATGGCCAACTATATAAGCCTTATCAACACCAACAAATTTTCAAGGTAAGAAAATATTTCTAAAGACAAAAATCCATTTTATTTAATTTATGAATGACATTTTTACTAAAATATTAATAATTACTAGCCACAGAACTAGATATTTTTTTGTCAAGTGATAATTTTTTAAAAATTACAAAAAAAAATACACCCAAAAATAAAACTGGATACTGTCATTGTCCTATTCATATAAATGTGTGTATATGAAGTAGTAACAGATTTCTTGGTATTCAGTCAGTTAAGTGCCATATGTGATACACACTTGGGCAATCATGTCTCGAAAGAGAGATGACTGACTGAGCAGAAGATTATCCCACAGTAGGTTGCCATTGCTTTCTGCGGTAGACTTGTTGCCGACTAAGGCTATAGAACCCAATCTGTCCTATTATTTAGCCCATAACTGGGGGAAGAGACGGATTAATACCTTTCCTAAGGGTATTTGTGCGTAAGTGAATGCAAGGAATTCAGCTGGAATTTGAACTCGGCTCTCCGATTTCTCTTTCCAAGCCGACATCCACTGCGCCACAACACACATTCTTGGTATTAAATATCTTATTAAACTAGGAAGTAATTTTTATCTTATATTCTATCATGTGTATATATATATATATATATATATATATATATATTTCCTTGGCTTGACATTTTTTGCTGACATGAAAGATTATATATAACATCTGAAGAAGGTTGGAATGTACAACGGCCGAAACCTCAGTAATATCAAGATGAAGACAGTAACCGAAATAATGTAAGTAGAAAATATCATGGATTAATCCATCTAAATATTAACCAGTTGCTCAGTGGTAAGTAGCTGCAAAAGGCCAGTATGCTTGCCCTTTCAGTCATAAGAACTTATGACTTTATGCGAGAACAACCATTGATAAAATCAATAGGTTGACTCATGGTATGGTTTACAGGCACAGTAGCATATTCTGTGATCATTTCCTTGGGTCAATATTATCAAGAAGTCCCTACCTTGACAAATCAACCATGGTATGAGTTAAACCAGGTCTTATGGAGAGCCAAGTCAAATATATAATTTCAAAATGTATATAAGCAGTAAAAATTAAATTAAAAAATTTAGGTTATAACTAATCACTAAAAATGATAGTGCTGGATATGACAATAACTACGACTGCCAGCAAGGTCTCTAATCTGGAGATGGATGGAACGTTGAATAATCTCTTAATTTCTGTTGTTTCAAGGTCCATTCTGACCCAGGGTGGCAGCACTTGTTAGGGTGCTAGGTATGGCAAATAATGAACAACCAAAACAAAAACAAAAGTCTATGAAAGTATAAAAATACATTTTTTTTATGATAAAATCAACAACTATACCTATTTATAGCAAAATGACCTACAATACATTTATCTGTGGTTAAAGGCATGCAATTACATTTAAAACATTTGGATTTTGGCATTAAATGGCCCATAGTGGGTGATATGCCACTAAACAAAATCGACCAAACAACCAAAACAAAAGAACTTTCATGCCATTAATCCATATAATATCCTACAATTTCTTATAGAAAGAAATCAAACTTTATTCCAAAATATAACTTCAACAAAATTACAGTATATAACATAAGTATCACCACCAGTAATTATGTCTATCTAGTTATTATGTCCACGCAAACATGTATATGCACAAAAGCTGAGTATCATCTACCATGTACTCAATTGTGAAAACAGAATAACATATATCTTATTTTTATTACTCCAAAGCCCCCAAGAAAATTAAATTTCAGCATTATATAAACCAAAGAAGTTGATATGCTGTAAAATAAACAAAACAATAAATGATCAACATACTGACAGTAGGTAGTGAAATTTAATCTATTTGTCTATATTTCTGAGATGAGGTATTGTAATTACTTACACTATTTACACTGTTCAGACTGTTTCCATATTCACAACATTTCAGCCATTTTATGCTCTGCCCTTCTTCAGGCAATTAGAATTTTAAACTGAACTCTTTTTTTCCTTCACTGGGGTAGATTGTTCTAGTTCTATGAATCAACATTAGTCAACATGAGCTGAGTGCATCTGAAAAGTCAGTACTGAACTAGGGTTTCAAATTTGAAACACCCATCATGCATCTTGGACATCATTGCCTGAATTGTGGAAATAGCCTTGAACATGTCTCAACGTTACAGCAAGCTACCTCACATATATAGTCTCCCCAAAATTCACAAAGATAGTATTCTGCTCAGTCCAATTGTTAGCTGCTAAGGTTCTGTGTATTATCCACTGTCTCACTTTCTTGTGGATATAATTGATCCATTAAAAAGTAATTATCATATATTCAAAACTCCACTCACTTTGTGGAAATAATTAAAAATTCTCCCATAGAATCCAACCAGTTGATTAGCCTGGATTTGGTGAGTTTGTTCCCCAATGTACCCCCAGTGGAAGTACTGTCAGTACTCAGGGACAGACTAACCTCAAACTCATCTCTAAGATAATGTTTCAGTATATCAATAGATAACTTGATAAAGATACTGATTTTCTGTACACAAACAACACACTTTGGAATAGGATCAGACATAGATCAGCAGGATGAAGGCTTAGCAATGGGTTCACCATTATCACCATCATCACCATCACTGGCTAACATATACAAGGAATACTTAAAAGATATCACATTAAAATCCATATCACTAAAGCTAACTCTGACATCTTTATACCCTGGCCACACCAGGAAGAGGTCCAGCTACTACTGAACCATGTGAACTCAATAAGATCATCAATGTGATTCATAATGGAGAAAGAAAAGAACAACAAAAACTCAACTTCAAGTCCCACCACTCATACAGTGTAAAAAAAAAAAAATTTTCCACTGCTTATAACATTAAGCAAAAGTCATAAGTGGTGACCCAGTGATATATGAACAAAATGGTCAGTAAAAGCAGTACCCTACAATGTAACAACTACCCAGGGTACATAACAGCAAGTACAACAAACTGGGATAGAAGGGTGCAAGATAACAACACTCAAGGTAGGCAGACTGTTGATGTTTTCTATGTTAAGGGATTATTGGAAATATAAAAAAAAGATCTGTGGTTCATATAGATGCAGCACAAGGCTATTTAAGTGGGAAAACCGAGCCCTTAGGTTTGGACAAAAATTCTTGTCTGTTTTCTCCCAGACAAGACTCTACCCTTCAGTGGAGACTTGTCTGGGTTCCTCTTCCTTGTGACAAAGTGAATAACTGACAAACACAGTCGATCAACTCAAAATGTCAGTGACAGTCCGAAATCCCCAACTGCTATTTTTATAGCTAACTTGGTTCACAGACCATTCTATCTTGAGTGTGCTAGAGGGGTATTATCTGCTCTACAACACAGTCATTTATATATATATATATATATATATATATATATACACACACACACTCTAGCTCAAGGTTTTTTAGTGGTTATATTAAAATGGCAAGGGCAAGTGCTTATTCAAAAAGCTACAATATGAGGTTGCTATGATGCAAAGTTGAAAAAATGGGAAGTATGTATTGGTTTTTGTTTTATTTGTCAAACAGGATTCATGCTTGGTAAATTCTGCCAGTAAACAAGAATGATGTATGTACAATTGGAAGAAGAGGGCCGGGTATTACAGGAGCCTGTAATGTGATATGATGACATTGTGACACAGAAGAAGTGGATGCATTCCCCTACAATGTCAGAGGGGTTGACACCTTGTAGAAAACATGAAATTGTTATGGCATATGATAAAGTAGAAGTTATAAAAAAGACCCGATTTTTGTCAGAATACAGCTAAGTGTTTCGGAGAAATAAACAATTGCAAAAAGCAAAGTTTTCCATTAATATTTGCCACACCCTGTGTGTCAATTGAAATTTTTGGAACCATATCAAGGCATCAGACCTTGATCTACCAGTGACTTGATTTTGGTTGAGGTTGAGTGAAGTGTCTTGGAGAAATGCATAAAAGTGCACAAAAGTCCACCCAAAATTATGTTTGTCTTTGATTCTTGACAAACCCTGTACATTGATTAAAAAAATGTGTGTGTACATAAAAAATTCATGTCATGATCAACAAGTGACCCAATTTTGGTTGAAATCGAACCAAGGGTTTCAAAAGAGTAGGGTTCATTAGAATGAAGATACACAAACACACACAGACATATCCATTATATATATATTCCTTACATTTGCCTTGATGAGAGGACCAGCTCTTCTGTCTTTAATCATATTGTTGTATTGCCAATGTGGCAGAATGATACCCAGAAGATTTATGCTGAGTATCTACAACACAATATTCATGCTAAGGGATATTCATACAAATAAGACAAACAGCATAAGACTAAAACAACAAATAGCAGAAAAGTAAAGAGTTCAAATCATTAGAGTTGCAGAGAACACAGTATAATTGGAAGAACAAAAATTTGATTCTACAGAACGTATATATAGATTTGAATATACACAAAGGCATTCTTAAGAGCTCTTTTGGGTAACACATCATCATAAGAAACTGTTAGCAAAGTTGATACAATTGCCTGAATTGTGGAAATAGCCTTGAACATGTCTCAACGTTACAGCAAGCTACCTCACATATATGGGGAAACAATTTACACTGCGGAAGAAAATATATAAGGAGAAAGAAGGAAACAAAAACAACATGCAACCTGACCATCAAAAAACCTGATGTAACACAAACTGAGTCAATTTTAAATATACAGGTAGAACCAAAAACTATACAAGTCTTGAAGCATTTAATTCTGCATTCAACCATGAGTTTGAAGACATTCCAAGGATGCCCATTGTCCCAGAAAATATCATAGATATTCTCTATTTCTTGCATGTTGTTTTTAGGATCAATCAAGTTCTTTCCTCATTTGTCAAAAATGGTTTGTCCTATTTTCAAAATAGTTCTATTGTCTATAAATTTAAATGTCAGGGCAAAGCTGAATATATAGAATGAACCAATCAGTGACTAGAGACCTCAATTGAGCAGCACACTCCTGCTAGTATAAGATAGAATTCTTCTGATCATAGTTTCCAAGTTACTCAGTTTGTGCATGACTCGGTTATCAATCAACACCTGCTGGATAATTCATATCGTCCAACAAAATATGTAAATGATTCATTTACTGGTTTGTACAGAGCCCAGACTACTTAACATTTATGTTTACTAAGAGCAGTTCATATTTACATCAAATATGTCCATATTTGATGTAAATCCATGTTTACATAAAAAATTACATCAACCATCTCCATGCAAACAGAAAGAGCATTTTATTCACCCTCTCTTTTAGGAGGTGTGTGAGCAACAATTGTTGTTTTACACTCATCTGGAACCATTTAGCTTTTATTTGTATAGTCTTCCCCTTCTTTTTCCTTCCATCTCATTTTTTTTAATGAATATTTCACCAATAATTTTAGTCATGTTTCCTTTTTCCTCCTCCTTACATATTTTCTACTGCAATGTGAATTGTTTCCTCTTTTGCCAATCAACTATGCTAAGTTTTTCCTAATGATGTTTCAGTGAAAATAGCTCTCAAGAATGTCTTCATGCACATTTAAATCTGTACATATGCAATAGGTACCTGGTTTATGTCAGAGCCCCATTCCTGGTCCAAGACTTAAGTCAATTTTTGACATAAGTAACTATGTCGCTTACCTAAGCGCACACAGTTCTTAAATCATAATCTAGTATCATAAAAATACTGTACAGTAAAAATAAGAAATAAATAAAAAGAAAACAATTGCACTAATGATCTTTTCATCTCAATAATTAAACCACTTTGCTGTTTTGTAATCACAGTCAAGTGCATAGGGGCAGATCTTTTCACATGTTACAGTATATGTTCCTTATCACCAAGATAGTTGTACGACTTAGCTCCAGTATATGACCAATGTTTGTCAGTATTTTGCCCTTCTCTGACCGTTTTATTATATCTAATTTCACTTCCATGAAGATGGCTTTCCTTTTTCTTCGAAGCACTGCCCACCCCCACCAGACTCGTGCTTTAAAGATATAATGAAGGGCCAAAAGTATAAAAAAAAATACAAGAAACACGAATGAGAGCAATTGAAGTAAAATCAAATATGGCATATAATGCACAACTATAAACAACGCCCGCCTCCTTCCCTGTATACTACCATGTGATGACATATTCCTCTGCTCTGGTAACACAAGTAGTTCTGCTTCTTTACATCACAACAAAATTTTATTAATATATTAATGGGAGGTGTCATCGTAATGATGAATTGTCACAAGTCAGTCAGTCAGTGAAGTGCCATATGTGATAAACACTTGGGCGATCATGTCTCAAAAGAGACTTAACTGACTGGGCAGAAGATTATCCCACAGTAGGTTGCCATATTACTTTCTGTGATAGATTGGCTGCCAACCAAGGCTATAGAACCCAATCTGTCCTGCTATTTAACCCATAACTTGAGGGAAGAGATGGAATAATACCCTTCCCAAGGGTATTTGTGCATAATTGAATGCAAGGAATTCAACTGGAATTCAAGCTCGGCACCAGGATTCGTCATTCTGAGTTGATATCCAGTGTACCACAACGCACATCTGCAGGTCAGGAATGTTGTAAACGAGGAACTTACTGTGTATATACTGTCTAAATATTTTGCATATATATATATATATATATTATAGTCATCCACAGACAGCTCTATTTCGCTGTATTACAGCTCACCAGTACGGCTTAGACTCCGGTCGCTTCCTAACCCAGGATTTAAACCCGACCGAATCGGCATCAGTCAGCGATTCTACCCCTAGGCCACAAACGTCCAGTAAAAGAAGGCAGGCTTTTTAGCGCGTATAAACATGTCCAATAGCTAGAGTGCTCCAACTCATTATCGAATGAGCGTGCGTAAATGCCGGAGTAGCTACTGTTTACAAAGTCTCCCACTCTTCCAGAGTGTTCAATCAGGGGTGAGAGCGTAAATACTATAGTATATATATTAGTGTGTGTATGTGTTAGCTGACCTACTTCCTTTCAACTTCATTTAACTAGACATTATATCTACAACTTCCTCCCTATCTTCTGATTTTTGTTTCTTCCTTTTTTTTTTCTAAACAAGCTTTCATTTCCGGTCAGACAAGAATTTTCTCATAACATCTCTTGCCTGGAGCTGATGAAGCAGGCTTTTAAAGAGCCTGTAGAAATTACTATTCTCTAAATGTAAAATATTGAATTTACATGTGAGATAAATATTTGCTCTATAAATTAAATTTACATTGAGCTCTCTGTTGGATCAGTTTTAATATTTAATCTAATATCCATTGGGATTATTTACCAAATCTTTTCCTGTGCGTGTGAAATGCACTCTTTGTATCATATAAGCACGTCCTTAAATATTTTGCATTGAGTTTGTATCAGAACACAGATAAAGATTAAATTATGAACATTTTAAAAATGATATATACCAACTGTTAATAATTTTGAATGTTAAACATATTTTGGTAATTGTTGACTTTTGACATAAAAGATGTTCTTAATATTGTTTCGTTTTTTTTTTTTTTACAGAACCGGGACTTGTTATCAGCTTTGTTGGATGTTATAGCTCAACCCATCAAGTTTTACATGTATGCAAATGTATCCAGAACTTTGGTTCCTGATTCCTTTTTCAAACTCCTTCAGCCAAAAGTATCCCGGTTCTTTAGCTAAATCTGTTTGCTCATCTGCTAATCCATCTGTTCATCGAGTCTTTATCTCTCGCTCTGTGTTCTTGACTTGAGGTTGTTGTGCTAACCAATTCTCACCTGCTGTATCTTCTTCAACTAATCAGGCTTCAAAAATTTCAGCAAGAAAAAATTAAAAAAAAAATTTTCTGCATATAAGAAAAAGTAACAGCTTATTGCGACTAGGCAACAATCAGTCAATTTGACACAGGCATTAAAGGAAGAGAAAGCAGAGAGAAGGAAAGAAGAAAGGGTTTTTGTCATTGCTTGATTTGTCTCATATCTTTATCTAAATACAGTTGTGTCAAATGTTAAAAAAAAAGAGACAACAAGAAGTCTTTTGACAGTTGTAGAATAACTTGAAAAAAAATTAACAAATTGTAAAGTCAGATTTTTGTAAGTGGGTGAGGTTGTATAAAGTTAATTTACAAGTGTTTGCTTAAATATAACATTAGGTTAGGGTAATTATTTTTCTTTTTCCAAATCTTTTTGTATCATTCAAGTTTTTTATAAGTAAAAACAATTCTTAATCCCAAATAAGAAATGTGATTTTTCAATATTTAAAATTTCCATTGGAGAAAAAAAAATTAATCATTTTTCACATTACACTTCTTGTATAATGAAGTGCTTTAAAGATTTTCTACTGTGATACAAAATTATCACTTTTTTTTTTAATTCTTCAAAATCATTTTAGTGCGTATACTTCTGAATTTAGATTCATTTTCTACAATCCCAGAATTCTGAATAATGTCAATTCTGGATATGAGACAAATTGTTTTAATGGCTATTTTTTTTTCTTTCATTGTACACAATACATTTTGAAGCTTTGTTTGCCCACAGCATAACCAGCAAGAAAAAAAAAGAAAGAAAAAAGGTATATATATATCTATATATATATATATATATATATATATATATAGATATATAGATATAGATATATATATCAATTGATTGGGAAAACAAAACAATAACAAAAATATATATATAATTCTTGAAAACATTAACTAAAATGCTTTCCTGTGATTGTCAAACAAGAATTATTAATTATATTTCTATGCTGCAAAAATATTCAATAGTTTAAACAAAAAAAGAAAACCAAAAAGAATAATCCAATAAAGACGATGATAGTAATTGGAGGCCTATTTAAGATTTTATAAACACACTGAGTACATATCAATAATAATTGATAAAAAGCAACATTTATCCATAAAAAAAAAAACTCAAACCACAGAAAGAGTCGCACTCTCAGTGGATCACGGAAGTTAAATAAAATCGTATAAAATCAACCACTTCCAAAGAAAGATGATTTTGAAGACTTGGCACCTAACTAAAGATGCCAGAATAAATATAATGTGCACAATTAATAAAAACAAAAGATTATTATAAAGTCTATCATAAAAAAAAAAAGAATGCTATTAATTGTGTAGTTTATTTACACTATTTACATTGTTTGGAATCTTGTCCTCATCTTTATAGTCATATTCAAGACGTTTTGGGTGTTCTCGGCCTTCTTCAAGTGATATATGTTGAAATTTCAAACTGAACCCTTTATTTAGTCCACTCTGGTAGATTGTTCTAGTTCCACATGCTATACCTTTTAAGGATATCTCAGTTTCAGTTAATATCCTTTACTAACTCAATTCACTGAGTTTTTGTTCACCTTTGCTGTGGCAAGGTATTGAACTCACAAATCTGTTAGATCAAGTCACTAGTTACTTCAACCAATGCTTTTATCTACTTTGCTCTAGTTTCAAGGACACATAGCCATCTACACCAGTAAAGGGTTCAGTTTGAAATTACAACCTATACCACCTGAAGAAGGTCAGTGTATACAACAGCCGAAATGCTGTGAATATGACAAAAATGAGGACAACATTCCGAACAACATAGTTACAATACCTTATCTCAGAAATAAGACAAATGTGTAATTTAGTTGATTATTTTTTAAAACAAACATTAAAGCAATGAGAAAAATTATATCGACAATGGTTAAGAGAAAAATTTTCAAGGATAAAAATCACAATAGTACAATAGTTAATAACAATTTAATTATTGTTAAAGTTATTTTTTTGTTGCTGTTGCATTAATTTTTCAATAGTTTTTCATTATTTCTCTCATCCCCTAAACTTTGTTTTTTATATACTTACAATGATCCCATTTTAACTTCTGTTCAAGATGACAACTGAAGAGTGCAATTCTTTCTATAGCTTAACAATCAAAAGAATTTGCTTAGATTGCTTCAATATTTGAAATATGGTGGCCATTTTGTATTGAAAATATCAAAACCCAATTTTAGTGCTTTGTATCAATGCTTTACAATTGTAGATTTAGAAACCAATGTTTTTTTTTTGTTTATTTGTTTTGTTTTTTTGTTTTGTTTTGTTTTTTTTGTTAACATAAATGTCCAGTAAATAATGTCCAGCATTTCACTTTTTAGTCATTTGCTGTTGTTCGGTATCAAGTGTACATAACTATTTTGTGTTCTATATCAATGGATTTACAATTATTAATAACCAGAGAATTGTCTTAAAGATTTAATAAGAATTTAATCAGCAATTTTATCAGCTTATGAATTCTCATAAGCATTTGCCAAGAGCCTAAGTAGAACAATATATCTTCAGGATATATCAGTGCTTACTGGTCAAGCAGAAATCAGTTATAGAATTTTTTTTTTTAAACCTCTGATCAAAACACTTCTATTTCTGGTTCTGAGACTAATCATGAATGGAATTAAAGCTTAATTAAATTGATTTAATCACACCTTTGGCAATGTCCTAAATCTTCCCCCAGCTCAAACTGCACTAACTGTAAATGTTTGAACAATACTTTTTAACTATCTGTAAATTAAATCCCACCTATTGTTCTTATGGTGGAAAATGACAAGGACAGTTTTTTTTTTTTGTTTTTTTTTTTAAATAAATTCTGTGAAATTTTTTGATTAAATCCTTAGTAATTTTTTAAGATTCATTTCTGTCAAAAATTAAGATACAATTATTATATGGCTTCAAATAACATATTAGCCTAAACAATCTATATGATTAACCATGTAAATAATCTTTTTAACAAGCTGCAGTAGTAATGATACAGAACTCTTCAATAACCCAGGCCAGTAGACATCAATTTTACTGTCTACTTGAAAATGTGTATCCACTAAACACGACATTAATAAAAATAATGTTGGATTCAAAAGTCCATTGATTACTTAGAAATTACTTTTTTGTTTTGGGTATGAAAATAAACTCAGCAGATATAGGTTTCAAAACAAATTTTTAAAAAAAAAGGTCATTGAGCCTTGTTTTGCTATGGGTGTCTCCCATGACTGAGCAGTTAAAAGCTCACCTAGCATAAGCGTGGTTCTTCTAGGCTAAAAGAAGTTCAGTTATTTTCTTTAATAAGATTTTCAATTGCCCAGAACAGGAGACGTCAATTTCACTGTCATCAGATATCTACACAAATATGTACAACCACTAAATATGTTTATAGCAATAAGAAATAAAGTCAGTTAAAAAAATCGATCGATGAAGTATTTATCTTTTAATTACTGCTTTCTATTCCCAAGGATATTTGTGCATAAGTGAATTCAAAGAACTCAATGAGTTCAAATTCCAGTTGAATTCTTAGCATTCACTTCCATGCAAATATCCTTGGGAAAGGTATTAATCTGTCTCTTCTCTCTCCAGCTATGGGTTAGATAGCAAGACAGATTGGGTTCTATAGCCACTTTCTACTGCAGAAAGTAATGGCAACCTACTGCAAGAAAATCAGTCATATCTCTTTCGATTGTTGTTAGCATAACTCAGAATCTACTCTCTGCCTGAACTCTGACATTTAATACTTATTTTTTTTCTCTCTTCCAATAGGAGTAAATAGATTTACCTATCGTCCAGTTCACACTCCTCCCCATTCTTTTGAACAAGAGCAGAAGTTTATACCTTATTTTCTGTTTAGGATTGGGTTTTATCATTCCTTCTAAATTCCATTCATTCACTTAATGCTTGCCTAATCCCAACAAGCTTGACCTCTTCAAGTTAGCCATTATATTTCTTGCATAGCTCCAAGAACTTCAGTTCTTGCTCTTTTCTTTCACTTATACAACGCTATACAGTAACCCTCTACCATGAGTGGCTCTTTGGCCTTGTCTAGGGTGAAGTTATGATGCTGAATGTAATATCATTTTTTGGTAGGGTTAGACTCTTATGTGATAACAGTGAACTATTTATGATATGTCTATTCGAATAATAGGAAAACGTAATTAAAATAAACCCTTTCCATTGTTGAACAAATGGTTTAACTCCTTCACGTTTACAGCAATGTGAAGATCTCACCAGATTCTAGAGGAACCAACTGAACAAAGAGATGGATTGGCTAAACTTGATGATATATTTTTATCAAAAAATGGTAAAAGAACTTTCAGGAGAATGAAACACAACAATAAGTTAGTGTTTTTTTGGCAAAAAGCCTATTTTCTTGCCAATGATTTCAATTCTTTTGTATTACCATGGCCTCATGCTAAACTCAGCTGAAATGACTGCAGAGAATGAAAAATTTTTTCACGTGTTTATCAATTTTCTCTTATGAAGTTTCTGGGCATGTTATTCCACACGTAGTCTTTTATCAGATTTGTTTATGAATTCAGAAATAAAGAAGTGAGCTTATTATTCATTTTTTTGACTAGTCTTTTTCTTTAGTCATGAATGCTTCATTCAAGAAATTCAGACGAGCCTTTTTAATTTTCATCAGTATGGCAGATGCTAAGTTCCAGGAGAGTAACACATTATTCTTTCTTGGACTAACATTCCTACTTACATGAAGTGGAAAAGATATCAAATCAATTGCTAGGTTTACTGATAGGAAAATTGGTTCCCAGTGTTGTTCTAGACAACTTTTCTTGCCAAAATCTATCTTGCATATGTGTAAGTCTATCATTCGTCCTTGCTTTGAATACTGCTGCCATATCTGGTCTGGTGCCCTGGTTATATATTTAGAGATTCTTGATAAAATCCAAAGAAGAATATGTAATATAATAGCGCCTCACCTTAGGTCCCTTTCACACCACTGTAATGTGGCTTCCCTGTGCCTTTGCTATAAATACTTTCATGATAATTGTTCTGATGAATGGTGCCTAGACATGATGAATTTAAGTATAATACTAGATTGATGACAAGATCTCATTTTAGAGTTGAAATGCCTAGATGTCTGATAAGTTCTATGCTAACAGTTTCTTCTATTGCACTTCTCCCTAGTGTAACTCTCTTCTGGCTTCTTGCTTCCTCGTCAACTTTGATATTAAGAAATTTAAATGCAATGTCAATTGTTATCTTTTTTTTTTTTTTGCTTTTATTGCTCTCTCTCCTCAATGGTATATTTTTCTCATATTCTCTAACCCTTGTCTTAATGACTTTATTACTTAGCTTGGAGTGAAATAAGTAAGAAAAAAAAAACAACAACTGTATTTTAATACTAGATGTAAATAAACAGTAATATTATAGTGGGGTTATCTATTCTTTTCTTGTTTGTTGTGGGTGTCCGTTCTAGTGATGGGTAGTTGTATATTGTTGAAGATTAACGGAACTTGGCCTTGTTGTAGATAGCCCACTATAAGTCATAAAATGATTATAAAATCAAGAAAAGCAAATTGAGTTGAAAATAACATTTTATATATACACATACCAATTAAGGTTTTTACAATTGAAGTAATACTTGAAATATAGATCCAACGGAGGTTAAAATGTTCATGGCAATAAAATGCTGAAAGAAAATTAATGCTTAGGAATGCAGGAGCATGTAAGTGAAAAATGTCTTTGATGTATCAGCTCCTTAGGTTAGTAAGTAGTTTTGAGGCAGGGAAGAAGGAAATAGGTAAGGGAGGTGAGCGTAGTAAGCCACTTGACTTTCGGTCAAGGGAGATACTAATTACACACTTCTCCTCGAGTCGGTCTGCCTGTAGATGCTTTCTGTATCCGCTTTTTATATCTTCTTTTTGGATCACAGCAGCTCATTTGGGATTTCACACTTATATTTGGTTCAGGGCTTCCCATTGGCTGATAAATAAATCTCACGTAGGCTTGCGAACTGGAAATTTAATATTTGATTAATTTTTAGTTTTCAACCGGAACATCTGCGCAGAGCTGGTGGCGCACGGACAACATCTGGTCATTTGCTTTTTGGTCATGAAAGTGCTAACATCCGGTCCATCGCTTTTGCTCGGTATCACCACAATATACAGAGTACTAATTAGATAATGAAAAGTAGTTGAGTGGCAGCTGGTTAACTTATGTAGCCTATTTGGTAAGATGTTATGAGATGCAAGGACAAGGTATCTAGGTTCAAGTACTGTTGAAAGCTTTTTCTATATTTTCTGAGTCATGCTATTTGCTTACTGATTAAAATTAAAGAAAATTTCTCAAAAATAATTACGATGTTTCTCTAATGAATTTGAACACCTTGAAACACATACAGTTCCTGCTATCAGTAAATGGGGGTACTAGAAAAAAGAGAATGTTTTCACTTGCCCATTATAAGCAGTAGTATATCCATGATATACTCAACATTTTTAATAGAAAGAGAAGATGGATGTCTCAAAGAAAGGAATAATAAGCAGGCATTGCTCTTAGAGATTGTTCATACCACTATGTCATATATATATATATGTATAATTTAAATGTTAATCATTTTCACAACCAACATCTGACATTGCCTGATGACGAGATTCTATCTCGAAACATAGAAATTTTCGTGACGCAATGTACATTTAATTGATAATTATATGTTTATATTAAGCTCTACAATATTTATTGTATTGAGCACTGTTTATATATGAAATAAATGCCAGGGGACACAAAATCGTAAAATCTTGGATCCTCTTCACCTGGATTTATATATACACACACATTTAAGCAGCAACCTTTTTTTCAAACATGTTTCATTAAATATGACAGACAAGGAAAGTTTAGTGAATTCTTTTTTTAGTTTTTCTGATGTTTTTACATCTTTCTGTTTGGTGGGAGTAAAGAAGTATAAAAAAAATTGTTCATACTGTCTATTGTTCCAAGTGCTTTTGAACATTTTCAAGGGGTTTGTTTTTAAATGTTGTCAATTTTTTTTTCATGTCTATCTGTTTAAGATTTAGTTTAGTTGTGAGGCTTGGAATGAACATTACTAATATTTAAACAGCACAAAAACTACCAACAAACAAGAAAAGAATTTAGCAACACTTAAAAAAAAACAACCTCCCCACACCTTGAAAATGGCTAAAGAAGTGATCAAAAGCACTTGGGACAATAGAGAACACAAACAATTTTCATTACAACCAATATATAGGAATAGAAAAACGAAATAAAAAAATTCATCAAATTTGCCTCATCTGTCATATTTAATGAAACATATATCTGTCACATATATTTATCCCTCACAGAGAAATTATATCACATATAAATACAATAAAAAGTATAAATGGGTGAAAAGCGAAAGGGTCTTGTAATATTTCCCAAAGGAAAAACAACCAGGTTCTTGGTGGGAATATGTGGGTTCCTCTGTTCATCATATATCTTAGTGGTCTGCAGCAGCAACTGGGGCTCATCACTCACTGGCCATCAAATGACCATTGTTAATTCATCTTCCCCAAAGGTAGATAATTGCCTTTGCATCACTACATTGGTATCAACAATTTAATGAACTACAAATAAATTAGGAACAAGATTCTTCGCTAATCCAAAAATATTTCTTTATGGGTATTTTCTTATTTCTATTTTAAAGTAGACTGAACAATCATGTTTCTAACCAGCCAAACTTTTTCTCAGTAATATAAAGCAACTTGAACAATGTCATGTTTCTTTAGGGGAAAGGACAGAACTATCTGCACACTATATTAATTAGAAATGTTTATCAGCTATGAAACATTTTGACTATGATCGAAAACTAAATTGTGAAACTTTCTTTCACTATTAACTTGAGAAAGTTAAGATAAAAAGTTACTTCAAATTTAAAATACATGTATATGAGTTAAATATATGGATCAAAATCCCAAAGATGATAGAATAAAGAAAAGAACAAATAGGAAACTTATCTCAATCAAACATGTTTCACTTTTATTAAAGCTTCTTCAGAGACCAAGAGAAAAATGAAAAAACAACAAAGAGACAGTATATTGGTATGTTGTGACTTGAGGTTAATTCTTATTGGTGAGATATGTATCATCTATATATATATATATATATATATATATATATATATCATGTATATTAAAGCAATAAATATATTTTTGTAAATGTATGTATTTGGAATATTTTAGATGGGAAAGTGTATAATAGTATATGTTTATGTTTGTACAAAAACACTTCTCAAGTGTTTCTATACATGTTATTCCACACATACATTAAAAAAAAACTATAATTATCTATTGATTTAATACATGTAACACATATTTGACCAATAAAAATTAGGCCCAAGTTACAACATACCAGTCTCTTTGTTGTTTTTTTCATTTTTCTCTGTCTCTGAAGAAGCTTTAATAAAAGTGAAACATGTTTGATTGAGATATATTTCCTATTTACTCTTTTCTTTATTCTATTATATATATATATATATTATTTTAATTCAGATACTTTAATCCAAGTGAAAAAAGCAGGAAGGTAAATTCCAAAAACCCAATCCTAATTAATATTAAAAACTTTATTTTAATATTAAAAAATGATACAGGAAGAGAGCTCCATGTAATAAAATATTACAGAGCAAATATAAATTAAAAAAGGATTAATTCAATGATGTTGAATGACCATTTCGAGATGAAAATCCCCACGGGGGATAACACATCACCTCAGCAACAGAAAAATCCTTTCAGAAACTGAAGAAAAATCAGTCTAATTTTCCTTTTTAAATAGATTTGCAAAGAAATTAAAAAAGAAAATAAAAAAGAAAAAGATAAAATAAAATCAAATAAACAAGTAAAGAAAAAATTGACATCGTCTGGGTTAGCAAAAAAAGGAAAGAGAATTGTAACTTTTTTAAGTTACAATTCTCTTTCCTATTTGATTTGATTTTGTTTTATCTTTTTCTTTTTTATTTTCTTCTTTAATTTCTTTGCAAATCTATTTAAAAAGGAAAATTAGACTGATTTTTCTCCAGTTTCTGAAAGGATTTTTCTGTTGCTGAGATGATATGAAAATCCCCACGGGGATAACACATCGAAATAGTCATTCAACATCATTGAATTAATCCTTTTTTAATTTAATATATATATATATAGTCATCCGCAGACAGATCTGTTTCGATGTATCACAGGTCATCAGTATGGTTAGACATCCAATTCCTTTTTACTCAGGATTAAAACCTGACCGAATTGGCGTCAGTAGGTGATTCTACCTCTGAGCTACGGGTGCTCGGTAGAAGGAGGCAGACTTTTTAGCATGTACATTATCATTATACACACGCCCAATAGCTGAGAGTGTTCTAATTCGTTGCTGAATGAACGATGCATAGATACTAGAGTAGCTACTGTTTTTTTCAAAGTCTACCATTCTTCCAGAGTGCTCACTCAGTGTGTGAGAGCGTAAATATAAAAGCAGACTAAAAAAAAATCTGACAAGTGACAACACCATAATGGTGTCCTCACGAAACTTCAAAATTTCTTTGCATTAATCCTATCAATGCTCTATCTCTATTCCAAGCACTTTACAATAAAAAAACCTGCTTACTAAAATACCTTTTATCAATAAAACTATTGAAAAAAAAACCCCAACAATCTTGGTGTTAAACATTATCACAACTCAATACTATATGTATGTTTAGAAGTGACTTGTTACCAACATGTTTTATCTTTAAAAAAAATAGTTTTTGCTGATACATATGCCTTCACTCCACTGCCACTACTACTAATTAGCATAAAGTGCTAGGAAAAATATTGCCATCTTCCTGAAGGGACATGGCACACAAAAAACAAAATATGGCTGACAGTCACTTGAAAATGACTCGGAAGTACTGATGAAGGCTGAAATGATTATAGACTTGTTAGACATTAAATAACACATGTTTAGAGAAATAAACTGCTGAATTATTTTTTGTTTCTTATCAAAAGTTATAAATAATAATAATAATGGTTAGTTCAGTAATACTAGAAAAGATGTAATGTTAACATTAGAAAACATGATTGCTTTATCAACACTTTTTTCTATTCCCTAACTATCAAGAAGTAATAACATTTGATTCTTCTATCAACAGCATATGCGAATTATTATTGTATTTGTCATTACATTAACAAAATCATCAAACAGTACAGTTCTGTACCAAACACTGAAATTATTACTGGGTTTTATTGAAATAAAAACTATTTTAGTACATGTCATGTATTTACTTTTATTTTGCTAAAAACACAAAAAGTGTTAACCAATAAAAAAAAAAACTTAGTCTTGTGTATTATCTGATATGACGGACAGTAACAACATTTCTCTCTCTCAATACTGTATTATTTTTCAAAACAACTGTGCATTATATTAAAATTCATAATTTGTAATCTTGACATCATAAAAACACATATTGTATCTATGAAGCCTACACATTCAAGTGTTTCCAAATTTAAACAAAACACACATGTACCTGCCAATGAGTATCAAGCCAATCAAATTACAATAAATAAATAAATAATAATAAAATGAAAAATAATTTTTGTGGGAAGGGAAGTTATTTAAACATTAATATTTTTACCCTGTTTTATGATGAAGAAAGGAAAAAAAAAATGTACAATCTTTATATCAGATTTTAATTTTTCTTTTTCTTTTGAAACATTTGTTCCAATTCACAGGCAACTATAATTTTTTATAAAAGTGAAAAATTCTGTTTCTTTGGTGTTTTTTTTTTTGTTCAACTGAAAATCCAATCATCAGTTGTGTATTACTAATACAAAAGAATAAAATGAAATAAAAAGCATCAATGTTGAATTTGTAACATAGTTTTATCAGTGGATTCTCATGACTTTTTTTTTGTTTTGTTTTGTGTAATTATATTTTTGCATCAAAAAACTTATCCTTTCTTGCATGTATTGAGAAATTAGATTAATCCAAAATAGATTTTACAAAAAGGAAAGAAATTTTGGATAAAAATGTTCATTTACTCTCTCACTAACGTCTTTGTTATAGACACTGTTAAAAATTAAAAAATCACTGAACACAAAACATTCTGTCCAATTTGCTACCAGTAACCCACAATTAGCCAGCCTGCACTAAATTAAACCATCCACTATTTTCCAGAAAATTCTTCATGCATTGTTAAGTGAAAATTAATATTTTCTAACAACATCCCAATGTGATTTTTAGTTTATATAAGAAACAAAATAGCTAATAAAAGCAATTGATTAATGTTAAAGTGTTTAATATAGGAAATGATTGGCAAATTTTATAATTGGTACATTTTTAAAGCTTGCTTGATATTCTTTAGTAAGTAATTCCTGAAATAAATTTCCATCTTGGAGATATTACTGTTTACTGTTCAGTTAATAACAGTTTAACAATTGTTGTCCCGCTTTGTATCTCAATATGATTTGTGATTCAAACATTGTCCATTTTTTAGAAATGTTTTTGTAATTCATGATTTCTTTCTTTAACAAAGTTTCAACAGCACAGTCTAAATTAGAACCCTAGCTTCACTCACATAAATGTTGATGATAATTGTTGTATTTGAGGGCATACAAAACATATGGGTGTATAAGATTCACTCCAATTTCAGCAGGGCAAATCAAGAAAAAATTAGTAATTAGTAAAATTATTAGTAAATGGTACAGCCTAGGCTATATTTATGAGATATGATTTTGGTTAAACAAGCCACGATTACAATTAAATGAAAAATAATAGGTAAAAGAACATGAGCTTATAAAAACTATTAAATCCAAAGGTAAGAAAAAAAATCAAGCAATTATTACAATTGCATTTTGTAAATGTCTTAGTGGAATAATTAGGATATAAAAATTCTGATTATTTATACCAATGCAACTGGAAATTATTGCAAGAAAAATATTAATGAAACAAATATATATATCACAAATATATAATATGAATTGATTGCATATAATTTTAGTGAAACAAAGTAGTAATATCAAAAGTGATGAAATTGATATAATCAGTATTATCAATAACACTTTTAATCTGCATAATAGCCTTTTAAATACTTTAAATAATAGGTATATGAAAGTTACTCTAAAGTCTAAGCTAATAGGAGTTGCTAGGTAGCTAATTTAATAGACCGGTTTATAAAGGGTTGAACAATGAGAGCTGATATATATTTGACGCATTTGGGCAGGTTGAATGCTGAAGGATTAAATGTTGTTATATCAGATGAATTAGATAATTAAAAAGATCAAATTTCATAAATATTATGTGTTTACCCAGTATCATTTAAAAAAAAAAATTAAAAAAAAAAGAGACAACAAAATTTAAATAATTAGGATGTGCGTTGTGGTGCAGTGGATATCATCTCGGAACGAGAAATCGGGGAGCTGAGTTCGAATTCCAGTTGCATTCATTGCATTCACTTATGCACAAATACCCTTGGGAAAGGTATTAATCCATCTCTTCCTTCCAGTTATTAGTTAAATAACAGGACAGATTGGGTTCTATAGCCTTGGCTGGCAACCAGTCTACTGCAGAAAGCAATGGCAACCTACTGCGGGATAATCTTCTACTCCTTCCAGTTATTAGTTAAATAACAGGACAGATTGGGTTCTATAGCCTTGGCTGGCAACCAATCTACCGCAGAAAGCAATGGCAACCTACTGCGGGATAATCTTCTACTCCTTCCAGTTATGGGTTAAATAACAGGACAGATTGGGTTCTATAGCCTTGGTCGGCAACCAGTCTACTGCAGAAAGCAATGGCAACCTACTGCGAGATAATCTTCTGCCCAGTCAGTCATGTCTCTTTCGAGACATGATCGCCCAAGCGTGTATCACGTATGGCACTTAACTGACTGACAAATTTTAGATGAACACAGAATGGTTCTTTTCTTAATACTGCACGATAACATGTGCATCAAATGAATTTAAAACCATTTAATAATTAACTATATTGCAGTTTCATCAATGAAAGTATGCATGTAGGTGATTCGGACGAGTTCATCTTTGGTTCCTTGGCATTTAAAATTTTGCAAAGTAATAATAACAAAAGAACCATTCTATTTTCTTTTAGAATTATCCACCTGGCAATAAATACTAAAAATTATATGAAATACATTATTTTTTTTAAAAACTCGGGTGGTCTAATAATTATGCCCGTTACTGTGTATATATATATATATATATATATATATATATATTTCGAGACATGATCGCCCAAGCGTGTATCACGTATGGCACTTAACTGACTGATTGATTATATGTTTAGCAGGAGTAATTAAGAATTTTCATCTATACAATTAACTGTTTTTTATTATTTTCAAGTAATAAAAATGTCAGATTAAAAAATAAATCCATTATTTTTTCCAAAATTGCTTTATGTTTTGGATACAAAACTGTGCCGATATGGGTTTTTGAGAAAAATATTTCACTGAGGAGGTGGGCTTTCCTTAGAAACAGAACCTTGCTTAACTGCAACATTCTTTGTAACTGAGCAGTAAAAGCACACTGGATCAAACTGTAGACACAGGTTCAATTCCTGTTAGAGTGCATATTCTTTTTCAATTATGCATACTGTTAGACATAATACACCGTAAAGAAAAATGGTGCATCTATTTCACATATGAGTATACATTCTAATAACATTTGAGGTAATAAAAAAGTCAGAAATTAAAAGAAACAAATCATTAAGATTTAAAAATGTTCACAGAAAGCTAAAAAAAAACAAAAAAAAATGTGTTAGCAGCCTGGCTTCTACTATTTTCTAATAAGATATTCTGTTACTAACACAAAGTGACATGTTATCAATTAATACCTCCTGTAACTATCATCTCATTATCTTAAATAGGGGTGATATAGAAGTCTGATTGATAAGTATATAAAATCACAATGTTTACATATATATATATATATAATTTTTTTTTGTAAACAAGTTATTACATGACCTAGGTTTCTACCATGTGGTGCCTTCAGGCAATTTGCAATAACTGATTTTTACCATTTTTTTTTTTGAAAGAATGCTCACATAACGGGGGTTTTTGAATGTGCAATTTTCAAAATTAGAAGTTATAACATTTTCATCCATGGTTGTATGACCCTAATAAGTATGGTTACACTTAGCCATCATTTTTGTTCTTTCATTCAATAATTCATTTTTGTTTGGGAACAACATAATAGCTAACTTTTCTTCTTGGCACAGTCTACATATTTTTCCACCCTTGAAAGGCTTGGTTGTTTTCACTATACTCCACGTTATATATATGTTATAAATATAGCACAAGTGTTCTACTGGTTACCAGGAGCTAAATATGATGAAATTTAGTTTTAAGGTGGGCTATATTTATATGTTAAGGTGCTCAATATCAAGGATAATCAGTCAGTTAAGGGCCATACGTGATACACACTTCGGCAATCATACTTTGAAAAGAGACATAACTGACTGGGCAGAATATTATCCTACAGTAGGTTGTCATTACTTTCTGCAGTAGACTGGTTGCCAGCCAAGGCTATAGAACCCAATCTGTCCTGTTATTTAACTAATAACTGCAGGGGAGAGAGGGATTCATACCTTTCCCAAGGGTATTTGTGCGTAAGTGAATGCAAGAAATTCAACTGAAATTCGAATTTCTTGCATTCACTCAAATTCGAAATAGAGCATATAAAAATATAAGAATGAACATGGAAGTCAACACCCGGAGGTGACAGTCTGTTTCATGCTTAAACATAATCGTTGGTCTGAAGCATGAAACAGTGTTGTCTTCAATGACCACATCTACATATGGTCAATCCCTGCTATTGAGCACTTTAACCCATAATTATAGCAAACCATAAAACTATATTTTATCATATATCTATATATATCTTACTAGTTGTACAAACAAATGGGTTGACAATCCTCTGTAGTGATTTTCTTTTTGAAGAGTGCTCAATACTTAGTAGAGCAATATCTATAGTAATATATATTTTTTTTTTTTAATCATATCACCCCAAGCAAGGCGATAACGCCACTGATGCGCTGGGGGCTACGTAAGGGTAAAAAGAATGGAAAAGAGAAAGCCGGAAACCATATCCTAAACAGGGAACAAGGGATGAGCCTCTTCACCTGTTCAATAGATGTGGGTGGAGTGTGAACCGGGCGATAGTTTAGTCTATCTACTCCAATTGAAAAAAATAAAGAAAAGAGTGAAAAGATTGGAAAAGAGAAAACCGGAAACTATATCCTAAACAACAAGTGTTTATAATAAAAACATAGAACACATAAGAGCCATTGTGTTCTTCCAGTACTAGTCAGACAAGGTGCTAATAGACTAGTAACCGAAACACAACGGCTCTTGCATTGCAGTTTCCTATGTTTTTATTGTAAACACTTATAATAAAAATATTACTATAAATAAAAGCAATTGTGAAAAATAATTAAATACAGTAATATAACAATTATCCTAATTTAGGCTATTTATTAAAATTCTTAAAAGATTGTGCAAATGTAGGATGTCTTTTCTTCTGAAGAACAAATGGAAAATGTAATTTAGAAACAATTCAAATTTTTACAATAAAGACAATATAATTCTATAACTATCTAACTTCATTATGATAATTATCTAACTTTATTATAACAATTATCTAACTTTATTATGATATTTTTATAATTATTTAACTTTATTATGAAAATTATTTAACTTTATTACGACATTTTTATAATTATCTGATTTTATTATGACAACTGCCTAACGTTATTACGACTTTATTTTGATAATTATCTAATAATCTTAATAAAGTAAGCTGCATGTGTTGAGGCTACCTAGAATTGTTTCCCCTACACCTTCGAACTGATCCTTTGTAAACTTACTCCCCTTTACGTGAACTTAAGGGACTTGGGGACTTTGGAGGCAGCGATATAGCGGGACGGTCGGAGGTACCATCTCTGTCGTAATAAAGCTCTTGTTCGTTGAAAGTAGGCGGGTTTTTGTAATTTGAAGCCATAACTACGCTCTGCTACCATGAAAGAAATGTACAACCAAATGGGGATGGATTGAACAAGGGCTTTATTACGACAGAGATGGTACCTCCGACCGTCTCGCTATATCGCTGCCTCCACAAACATGTATTTATTTATTTTTTTCATTTTTAATAAAGAAATTAATCATTAAATGTTATTCGCCCTCAGGTTCCAACCCTAGCCAAATATAGAAAGATTAGACAATTTATTTTCATATCATTTTTTTCCCTCAAATTATAACCACTTACAGATATCCTTTTTGTATAAGGACTAGGTTAGATAGTTTTAAATTTACAATATTTAAATTTTTTTTTTTGTTTTTTTGGTCAACAAAATGGAATAAATGCACAGGCACTTGTGTTTCTAAATTGTGTTACAAGTAATGAATTTGAAAGCCAACACTACTACATTTTGTGTAGACTTTCTTGTTAGCCGTTTAAAATAAATCACCGTCTTTTAAAGAGGAAACCAAAGTAGCAAAATTAAAAATTAAGCTTTCCAAAATAGCACTATCTAGTCATCCCTGGCATGTACAAAACCCCATATATTTTAATATTATAATATATACATAAGCACAAAAAATCTACTTTTAAATACTGGACTCCAATTATCTGCTTAATATATTAATTTTCAGGATGAAAAAATTGTCATTACTTAATCTATTTCTGAATAGCAGTAGTAAGAAGTTTTTGTTTATCACTGAAGTTTTTAGTGATCTAACATCTACCTTTGCTTAAATATCATCTGGAAAATTAAGGAAACTTTATAAAGTGAACTTGGACCAAAGGCAATCTGAAAGATATGTAAATTTGTAATCTTTACTGTGAATCTATTTTCAAAAAGTATCTTTGTTTAAAAAGATCAATTTTAGAGAAAAACTTTTCACAACATTGTTTTTTTATAAGAGAAAAAAAACAAATATTAAAAGCAAATAAGTACAAAGTATTTTTACCTTATCTTTACTTAAAAAATTATCACTTAATACTTTGCACTGTTAAGGTATTTTTTTTTCTTTTATGATTTTGCAAATTTAGAAATATGTTTATCTTTTTATCTTAAAACTTTTTAAAAAAGCATGTTTTGAAGCCTATACACATTTTTTAGCTCATAAAATGCTTCTTTAACAAATCCAATATTTACATTTATTTGTTTGAACATTATTTTTAATGGATACTTATATTTGACTTTGAGTGGATAGTCTGTTTTTCTATAATTGAACAGTATATATATATATATATATATATATATATATATATATATATATATATATATTAATGTACGTAATTACAATAAAGCTATAGACTAATGTCAGAAAAACCAATGCTAACCTATCAGTAAATTAAATCGTCAATAACCCAATGGGGACTACCTCGTAGGTTAAATAAAGGGGAAGAAAAAAAAAGAAACAAACCAAGCACAAGAACAATGCGTCAAGAAGAGCTTGTTTGAAAAAAAAAAAAACAAGACGAAAATATATATATATATATATATATATATATATATATATCCACCAGCCTGAATATTTGAAAAATCTTTGTAGGAAAATATCTATCTTCTAGCAAAATTCAAACCTGCAACTACCATATACCAACGAGAAATTATTATATCTGACATGTCTTCTTACCACTTGACCACAGAAGATTTCATGGTTTAAGAAAGTCAAATTAAACCGTAAATAGAAGATTTCTTGAATATTCAGGGCGGTGGATAAATATCCATTAACAATAATGTTCAAACAAATAAATTTAAATAAATATACCAGTTAATACCATTTTATAACTTTCCATAAAATTTCGTAGTACATCAATTAGAAATTTGGGCAGTTGGTTCAGATTTGTTATCGAGTTATCTACCCTTGAACTGAGTTTAGTTGATATATTTTAGTTTTGTTCTTGAGAAAATTAAAATGAATGTTGTTAAAAATAAAATCACAGGGAAAATTATTTTTAATAGTTTTTGCTCGATAATCTTAAATTCAAACCTTTCATATAAGGATATTGTAAGTGACAATGTTAAAAACAAAAACAGCAATATAATTCTACTTTGTTATAAATACTATGAAAATAAAAAAAATGCTTTCTAATCACTGGAATTATTTTCAAACTAAAATGTTTACCATGTTTATATGAGTAGGGGAAAAAAAAGCTTTCTAGTTCATACTTATTTTGATAATTCAATAGTTTACTTGTATCTCAATGGGATTATCAAAAGCACTTGACTGTTTTATAAACTATGGTTAGTGATGTCAGCTGACAATAAACTGCTTTTTCACTTTTTTGTTAAGCAGATGTAATACTGTAGTTTCCAAAATTATTGATATATTTACACATATCAAATCAAAAAAAGAAAAGTTTAAAAATAAGTTTACAAAAAAAATATATTTTCAGTTCATATCCGGAAAAGAAGTAAACATACTATCAAGTTGAATATTAAAAAAAAAATTTAACAAATGAGTACAACTGATCTTTCAAACATCAGTTAAGAAACATGCTTTTTTTAAAGATTAATCTGTGCTTTAGGGGCAGTCAGATTTTTATATTGTCAGTTATTTCAACCTTGCACTTGTAATGAATTTGCATACAGAAATTAATATCAGTTAATGATAAAATGTTTATTAATCTTATTAAGTGATAACCAATGTTTCCCAGCCTTTTTGGCTATTATGGAGGCATAGTATTTGTTCTCTCCTTGTTTCAGATTGGAGAAGGTGCCCAGTCCTGTGGATTCTAACCCTGCAGCAGTACCTTCAGAGAGCAGAGGTGGGTAGTGTAATATTGATGCCAGCATAACAGTGGTTGCAGGAACTGAGCAGTTTTTCTCCTGGCCCCAATATGCCTATACATGCATAAGGGTACCTCAAATAAAATAAAATAAAAATTTGTGTCACATCCTGCCTTAGTCAGGAGATCAGGTAAATACTGCTCAGTTCTTTTGGCTGGGATGAAAATGTAGTATCTGTTCTTTCCTCATTTTAGATAGAAGAGTATTTTTTTTATCTTTCAAATTAAAATTAATTTAATTTACTTCAAGATTTAATTTTCAAATATGTTCAGGTTTTATAAAAATGATATTAGTCTGTTATATATTCTTTGACCAAACCTTTTAATAAAGAGGCTATTCTAAATATTTGAGGATTCCAGCTAGAATAAGACTGTAAATTTAAAATGAATATTACTTGATGTTCTTAAAAATATGTACTGGTTTCAATGTAATTAAATTGTTTCAAATTTATTCTATTACAAGCAATAGTGGATCTACTATGAAATTAGCAAAACTTAAGATTCAGGGGCCCTGTAGTAACATTTTTTTTAATGAATAAATTTTTTTTAGACAAAATCAATGTTTTTATAAAGAGTGTTTCTTATTAAAATAAGGCCATTTAACTGATAGAGTCATAAGCCAATGAGTTAAAAAAAGCTAATTTATTTTTCTAATCATTTCACCCCAAGCAAGGCAGAACTGTCACTGGTGTGCAAAGGGTTACATAAGAGGTGAGTGATGATAAAAAGTAACACGTTACAGGTGTGTCAGAGAATGAGTAAAAGAAGGATGAGAACCTTGGTGTGAAGAGGGCTGCATGAGAGTAGAGTGAAAAGGAAGAAAAACATGACACAAGATTTTGTCAGGGAAAGGATGAGAGTCAAAAAGATAAGAGATAGCAATTGACTTTGCATTTAAATTCTTGGAGATTTTTTGCTGTCAGAGAAGCAAGTATATAGAAGAGAATTCCGAAGGCGGGAAGTGCGAGAGTAGAAGTTGCGGTTACATTTGATTGGTTTCACTGTAAAAGGGTGAGACCTAACCGCTAGTCTAGTAGCTCGACTAAATTCATGCAGAGAGGGAATGTTGTCTTTAGAATATTCTCTAAGGCTCATATCATATGGGCTCGAAATTCCCCTGTAAGTTTGTCAAATTTTTAAATTTTTATAGAGGTTTGCAGCACTCAAACCTCCAGCTGCATGGGCTCAATGGGCTTTCTAAAATATACTTATAGCCTAAATTTTAGTAGTCAAACCCTTAAATTTATTGTTGCTGGTTGTGAAGGAGCCCCCCAAAAGGTAGGTCCACCAGTGAGAATAAGGTTAGCTTGTTTGTGTAAATTGTATTTTTGTTATTTATCTAAATTTTTATTCAGTAAACAGTGTTCTTAATATGGCTGTGTTATCTGCTACAAAATATAGTGTTCCCTTTTAATTTTTTTTTTTTGTTCCTTGTATCTTCAGCACAAGAAACATATCAAAAGGATTATAAAGAGAGAAAAAAAAAACCCACTTTCATGACATATCTGCCCCTTTAAGCTAAGTTAGCAATAGTGGATGTGAATAGGCAGACCTATAGCCCCCCACCCCCCAGGCAAGAAAACTTGTACATAAGAACAGTTATTTTGATTTGGTTTATTTTCTGAAACAATTCACTCATTTCACATTAGGTCATGCAGAAAGATATGTTTGAAGACAATATCAAATAATGTACGAGCAAATGTACATTACTGGGTCATTTAAGAGGTTCATTCAAATTGGTAAACATAGTTACTAACAAATTCAGTCAAAAGATGAAGTTGGATTTAAAACTAGTTTCAAATATAAAATAAAGAATACATATCTACTGTTATATTAGTTTATAAATCACCAAAACTATTAGCAAGTTCTTTTATTCATAGACCAACATTGGCTATGAATAAAACAACTTGCTAAACGTCTGGCAATGTGTATTTACTGTAGTAAGAATAAATAATGGTATTATTGATAATGAAAACAATGATATATCAATTTTCTAAACTTTAACAATAAGCAAGACAGGATGATTAAAAATTTTAAATACCTCAGTAAAAATTTTTTATAATTTTTCTTATAATTCTACATTTTTCTTAACACGTAATTATTATCATAAATTATAATTTGAATTATATTCAATATTTTCTTTAAATATACACAATCTAGTTTCTTAGACAAACTTGTTTTTTATTTTCCTAAGTACAACTCTCATTAACTTGTTCAGATATTTATTCTATTCACAAATATGCATTTTTAATATTATAAACTGTTAAAATTTTCCGAACAAATTTTCAAATTATTTAATGTTTCTGAGTAGCCAGGTATCCTTAGAAACAACATTTTCTTCATTTTTCAGTTGTTCTGATAATGTTCTCAAACAAAATGTTGGTAATAGAATAAATTTTGAAAACTTTCAATGTTCAACTGATTTTTACATATTACATCTTACATAATTTTTTGTATATTTCATATAACTCATTAGAGGTATATAAATCTAAGAAATTATAAAATAATTTATTATATATATATATACAAAATTAGATATTAATAATATTTAAGCAAAGAAGGACACTAATTTTTAGTACTGCATACTCTAATTAAAAAGAAAATGAGTAATTTGTTTTAGAGAAATGATGTGGAAAATTATCAAAAGAATTTTATCGTCATTGAACTAAAACTTTGTGATGTTTTTTGTTGTTAACACAAAAAACAACATAGAGAATAAATTCAATAGTCTTGGGATGATAATGAAAAATTATACAGTATTATTGTTCTGGTTGCAAAGCTGATTAATCGTTGGCTATGGTCCAGGGATGGATATTAAAAAAAGTGACAAAGATGAAAGAATGTATGCGACAAAGGTGGAGAGAAAAAATAAAAGTAAAAGAGAGAGAAAGAACGTGGCAAAATCCACAGTGTATTTGTAGTTGAAATTTCAATGTACTGGCTGTTTTTTATCATCTTGCTTCAATCAATCATGTCATCACATCAAACAAAGCAACAAAACACAATTTCCATGGCTTTATAAAGGAAAAGAGCACAAAAAAAAGGTCAAAGATTATGGTACCCACATAGAACTTTGATATTTCTACAAAGCATTGTAGCCTCCCTTTGTCTGTTCTATAAACACTTTCATGGCTTCTGCTCCAACGAACTTAAGTCACTGGTGCCTCTGCAACAGGTGTTTACTCGTGCAACCAGATTGGCAACTAGGTCCCACCCATTCACAGTTAGATTAACCAAATGCAGACAATTCTGCAGCTTTTTCTCTTGCACTTCCCGCCTGTGGAACTCACTTCCATATTCTTGCTTTCCTCATGGCTACAACCTCCAGGAATTTAAATGCAATGTCAATACTCATCTATTAACCACGTGACTCTAGTTCTTTCACCACCCCGTATATCCTTTCCTTTCTCTCCACCTTTGCAACTGTCATCACACCTGTATTCCCATCCTTCTCTTGCTCCTTTCTATCTGGTTCGTCTTCCTCTTCACTCTCTTCTAATTAATCTTTTTACTCTTATTTAGCCCCCTGCACATCAGTGGCATTACTGCCTTGCTCGGGGTGATACGATTAAAAAAAAAATACTTTCCTTTAGACATTTCAAAAACTATGTAAGAAGATTCTTTTATTTTATTTTTAACCAACATCACCCCATGCAAGGCCGTAAAGCCACTAAGACACAAGGGGGTTACAGGTTGTAGAATAATTAGGAACAGAAACGTTAATAATACACAGGAAGAGAAAAGAGTAACCAGGAGGACAGTAGATGATGATTGACATTGCATTTAAATTTTTGCAGGAAAAAAAATTAAATTTTTGGCTGGAAAGCATGGTGCTGGTAGTTCAACACGTGCAAGAAAAGAAACTATTAGCAGAGAATTTACAGCGACATCTAACCAGCTCAAAAATCTTTGGTTAAATCTGTTGCAACAAAGACAGTAAAGTAGAAAAAAGGTTCACCTACTGTCTGGGTCACACCCCACCCCAATCTTTCGAACAGTAGAGGTTTATCTCTTGTTTCCCATTTTCCTTGCATCTCAGTGTTATTATCACCATCACTTGGAGCAAAATGATTAAAAAAAATAAAGTCACAGGAAAAAATGTCACAACTTAGTTTTTGCAAGTGAAATGTTTAGTATACATAAACATATTATAGTTGATTTTTGAATCATGCCTATTACTGTCAACGTAATGACATTTTTGAATCATGCCTATTACTGTCAACGTAATGACAGGAGGCACAAAAATTATTTTTCATTAAATCCAAATATTGTTAATCCATAACAACAGTGAGATCTGAAATTTCTATTATTCAAGCTGTCACTGTGACTTTTTTTTTTTATTGAAAAATATTATTTTGTAATTAATTTCACCAGGGGTTCTTCTTCTTCTTCTATGTGCCCTGTCCCTTCAGGACGTAGGCGATCATGGATCTCCACGTCTCCCTATCCCTTGTGGCTCTTAGTATGTTTGCTCCTGTTGCTCCTTGCAACCCCCGTTCCGTCATCCACCTGATCAGACCCTGCAAATATGTTATCCGCTGCCTTCCTCTGTCTCTCCTTCCTTCTATCTGTCCAGTCAGTATCAGGTTCTCCAGGCTCTCCTTCCTCATTGCATGTCCCAGGAACTTCAGTTGTCTCTTCCTGATGCTCAGCATCAATTTCCTTTTTGTTGCCATTCTTTCTAACACTTCGTCATTGCTTGTATGCTCAGTCCACGATATCCGTAGCATCCTTCTGTAGAACCACATTTCGGCCGCTTCCAGTTTTGTCCTCATTTTCGATGATATTGTCCAGCATTCACAGCCGTATTGAAGAACTGACATCACATAGCAGTCTAGCACTCTTTTCTTCGTTTCTATTGAGATCTTCCTGTAACAATAATTAAAGAAACTTTTGAAAACAAGGTATTTACAAAGATTAAGCTTAGTTCTCTTCAGCAAATCCATAAAAAAGCAGCATATATGAACTTAATCAATTGACTCTATTTAATCCATGAATACACAACACAAAAATTCAATATTAAATATAAAAACTAAAATAAAAAATTGGAATAAGTTTATGAAACATTCAGTATTATTCCACTTGAAAAAATTTTGGATGGAGGTAAATAGTGAAATGTGTTAAATTTTATAAAGATTTTCCTACCTGTGCTTTATTTAATCAGATTTTTACCTGTCACCCACTAATGGCTACCATCACAAAAAGGGATCAGTGGGCTTTAATGATATAAAATTAATGGCATAATGTAGGTTTTGATTAAAATTAACATATTTTAATTTTTTCATACTTTTTTCTCTTATTTTTCTTCAGAAATTATCAACTGCTTTTTCTTTAATGGTGTAAAACTATTTTTTGTAAAGAAGCAAATAGACAAGTTTAATATTACAGTTCATGTAAAATATAAAAACAACAAAATGTGGATATACAAGTCTTTTATCCAATTTGTTCCTTTTCCTTTAAAATAAAAGCCATTATTTTAAAATAAAAGCCAACAGGCATTACTTTTGCCATTTTTTTTAAATTTAAAAAAAAGTTATTTGCTTTGGTCTTTCTACAGTAACATTGCTTAACTATTTCCATAATAACAAATTGATGTTGCTATTATTGCAGATATGGTATTAAATGATTTTTTTATTTGTATTTTATACTTACTAGTGCTTTGCTAGTAACTTACACAGAACAGACAAAAAATTAATACAAAAATTAAACAAAATATAGAAAACATCATCATCTTCATCATCATCATCAACAACAACAAAAGATACTTGATGACAATAAAGTAATGTTTTCTTAAAATTATATCAGTGTTTTCTTGTTTTTCTTTGGATTGTTTACTTATTTTTGTTACTCTTTTTCAAAATAAAATAAAACAAACTTTTTCTATCTCTGCTTATTTTTTTTTAAACTAGCAATTAATATTTCATGTACTTTAACAAATGTATTCAATGAGCTTCTGTTATAATCCTCCTAAAACCAGATTTCCACCAGATGTGAACACTCTGAAACCAAAGACTGAACTAAAAAATTTGTTAACTGCGCTTAGGCTCCATGTCCGGTCTAACCTAGTTGGGTGATGACAAGTAATCCTGCTTCTGAAGGTCAGAAAGGTTGGCTGGACTCAGCCAGGGATGTGTTAAGCTCGAATATAGCTTCCATAGCTTCCCTTTCAATTATACACTCAAAGAAAAATACAATCCATAATTTTTCACTAATAGCACTCATTCCCCCTAAAGAAAAAAGTTGAAGCCAACCTGAGCCTAAGAAAAGGATATAAAAACCCATCAAAGGGACTTCTTAATAAATTGTCAGCCATGATTCACAACACTAGTCACAGCTAAAGGCTGTAACCACTGTAAGTCACAACTCACTCCCTATCCTACTGTACAAACAACTTTTATGACTCATCTTTTTCTTTAGATGAGACAATGATTTACTATTTGTATTTTTTCATTAATACATTTATCTATTTCCTAAACCTCTGTTGTTTCTTCTTTGTTCTGCCACCATAGCTTAATATAACACTTAGTTATCTAAAATCCTTTCTCTACATATAAATCAGTTCTGACACAAAACTTAAACTGAGATAACAAGCAAAAACTGAAAAAAGTTACTAAATTTGACAAAATTCTTAATAAAATTTCTCATAAAGTACATAAAGTTAAATATTTTTGTCTATTTACAAAGGATGGCATTTAAAATTAAAATTCAACATATATTTTAAAAAAAGAAAGAACAAAAATTATAAAAAAATCAATCATGTCCCTAGTTATAGAGAAAAATGTTCACTTTATGCGACAAAAATTTCTTAAATAACGACATCTTTTAGTAAGTGTCCTTTTAAACTGTTCTACTAAACTACAGAAATGTCAGAAAATGATGTGATATTGGGCTTGCTTTTGCATTTTGTGTTTTACTTTAAACAGTTGTAAAATGACAAATTACTGAATTTAATTATGACATTAACATTATAAAATTGTTAATACATAAATAAAATTTTGCAATAATTTTGCAATGCAAAAATTTATTTTTGTCTCCTACTTGTGTTGAATACGAAATAAAAGTAATTCTCTCCTCTTCACTGTTTACAAATTTTACAACCCAGTGTGAAATCTATTTTTGACTAAGAGAAAAAAAAGATTGACAAGAGAGGAAAAACGAATGTATGTTGAAGAGACATGTACAGTTCATCCATTGGTTTGAAATTTCTTTTATCATGTGGTGGTGTTCCATCTGATCTCTGCTTCCATCTGACTGATTCCACTTTTTTTCTCTATTTATATTAAAGAATCTTTTCACACAAGCATGTTAACTTCTCTCAGGTTTGTAAATTGCTCCCTTTTCATTGGTTAGGAAATAATTCACACTGGATTAAAATTTGGCATTGTCTTTTTTCTTCAGTAAGAGTCAATCCTTTTTCTTATTGGTCAAAATTAAAATTTATACTTGGTTGCAAAATTTGTAAACAGTTAACAGAAGAGAGTTACTTTTATTTCATATTCACCACATATTTACAAAAGACAGTAAAATTAAAATTTTAAAAATACCTTAAAACAGAAAATATAAATTGCTCATTATAAATTTAAATTTAATAGGGTCTACTGAGGTAAAATAAGTATCCAGAGTAAAATGGGTAGAGTCTACCAAGTTAAATAAGTAAAACACCTATTTTGAAATTCAAATCCTCAAATTATTTTCTCTAGAAGACTTAATGAAAAAAACAAAAAAAAAAACACTATGTTTTGACCATAAGTTTTATGCTGGATATTCATTTTACCCTAGAAGACCCTAATCATTATGTTCATCATTATGAATAACAATATCTTAGAGGAAACTATTAAATGAACTTTCTGGTAAAATATTTAATAATGACACTATTTATTGTCAATTACACACCAGGGAGAAAAAAAAACAAAACTTGTTTCTTATAATGTAGATAAAATTAAAATACAACAAGTTCAAAGAAAATACAATAGATTAATCATGTACTTACTTCAATGTCGTAAATAGTAAATGTATATTAATCCAAGGATAAAAGGTAAATATTTCTTTATAAAAATACTAAATTGCTTATGGTGATCCCAGCAATAACCTTTTATCACACATTAAGCTTATATAAACAGTGGCCCCTAAGTCAGCTAAGGGCTGTGGACTCTTTCTTGGCTGCTTTTTGATTTTGTCTTGCTTAAAAAAAAATGATGAACCCTCTAGATATTAGCAAGGACCATCCTTCTTCAAACCTCGAACCTAACAAATCATAAAAAACTGTACCAAATAACAGAAACTACATCATTGAGATGGACAGCATATTCAACTTGAAGAGAAAATAATGGCAATCAAAATTTTGACTTCCACAGTACTTCAAACAAAAGGTTAGGAAGGAAACCTCTATCAATACTGGAAAGAGTGATAACTGTAGTCTTGAGAAGCCTATTTTTCTGAGAAATTGTTTTAATAGAAATACTTCATAAATTTCAACTGAATGCACTGTTCAGTCAAAGAATGCAAAATGTTTCCTTATAAGGTAATGGCTAACATTACCATTATAGATGAGAAAAACAGATACTATGTTTTGATCCCAAGGAACAAAGAAAAGCTTTATCCAAGTAACACTATCTGCTCAATCAACAAATAGCAAATGTTGGTATAACTCTTTGGTATCCTTATAAGGCTAATATTAGTATTATAATCCCATCACTCCCAGTGGAGCATAGGCCATCAATGCTTTTGAGTTTAGTCTATCTACTCCAATTAAAAAAAAAAAGGAGTGAAAAGATTGGAAAAGAGAAAACCGGAAACCACATCCTAAACAGGGAACAAGGGATGAGCTTCTTCACCTATTCAATAGACGTGGGTGGAGTGTGAACTGGGCGATAGTTTAATCTATCTACTTCAAATGAAAAAAAAAAAAGAGAAAAAAGGAGTGAAAAGATTGGAAAAGAGACATGTCTATTGAACAGGTGAAGAGGCTCATCCCTTGTTCCCTGTTTAGGATGTGGTTTCTGGTTTTCTCTTTTCCAATCTTTTCATTTTTACGTAGCCCCCTGCACATCAGTGGCGTTATCGCCTTGCTCTGGGTGATATGATTAAAAAAATTAAAAATTAAAAAAATGTGTCTTTTTTTTTATTTACAGGTAGGGGTGTTGACCATATGCAAAACCCTTTATCTTCCAGGTGAGGCAGACTAGTTACCAACCAATGCTATAGAACCTAATCTGTCTTGCTATTTAATCCATAACTGGAGGGAGAAGAGATGGATTAATACCATAAGAACTTAAATTTAGATATTTGCATTATTTATCACTGATTTTTTAATGATTTTTACTTTAATGAAAATGAAGGGCGAAGGGCTTAAATTTAGATATTTGCATTATTTATCTATAAATTAAAAAATCTAATTTTAACTAATTTTGCATTAACAAACCAAGCAAGAATATTATATTTTTTTCTATCAAAGTTTGGTTTAAAAAACCTGAGTGAACCATCAACAAATATTATTTATGCATTATGGTTTTTGCATATCATAAACTAAAATGAAATGCTCAACTACCTCTTACAAATTTCTGTTCATGGCTCTCCTGCTCAGCAATATGACCCAGAGAAAGCAAGGACCAAATTATAGAATACAGACTATGGGTTATGGAAACCACAGTTTAAGGATTAAAAGATGAAAATAAACATTTTTTGCCCGTGGTAACCACAATTTGTACATAAAAAAAGCTACTCTGAAAATAATAAATCTGAGATAATAATTCACTATGATGAAAATATCTAGTGTGTCGTGATCACAAAGCCATTTACAGTAAATTATCATCTAGGCTCTTACATTTCATCATTAATGACAAAACTTTTATTATTATAGTGTGAGATATCTATTAACAAAAGTGATAGAAAGAAAAAGAATCTAAATTAAATTATCTAGATAAAAAAAAAATTAAAAAAAAAATATTAAAAAAATATTAAAAATATTAAAAAAAATATTAAAAAAAAAATTAAAAAAAAAAATTAAAAAAAAATATTAAAAAAATATTAAAAAAATATTAAAAATATTAAAAAAAATATTAAAAAAAAAATTTAAAAAAAAAATTATCTAGATAAAAAAAAATTTTATTTTAAATTTCCATCATCCCTCGTTCAGGCGCATGTGTAGTCACACCAACACAACAAATTTAGTCCGACAAAATCCTAAAAGGACAAAATGTGTCACAAGAAAACTTTTTTCCACTTTGTCATACATTTCTTCCCAAAACAATTAAAACAGTTTTTATTAGTCTACTAATAAATATCATATAAATATATTATTTGTATATCTTAAAATATCTTATTTTGTTTGACCCTCTCTTAGTTCCTTCATTAGCATGCATGTATATTACACCCTGCCAATAGCTCATAAATAATGGACTATTCTGTTTTGATTGTGTGGAAAAATGGAAAAGACATATCAGAGATGCTACTTGGTTTCAGTGAGAAAATGAAAGAAAGAAGGAAAGATAGAAGAAGCAATAACACTCTCAGGTATTTAATACTTGCTTCAGAGAAATGGAAAACCTTGTGAATTTCAAATATTTTCATTCGTACACCTTTCAATCAGTTAAGTGCCATATGTGATACATACTTTGGGTGATCAGGTCTTGAAAGAGACATGACTGACTGGGCAGATTATCACGCAGTAGTTTGCCATTGCTTTCTGCGGTAGACTGGTTGCCAGCCAAGGCTATAGAACCCAATTTGTCCTATTATTTAACCCATAACTGGAGGGGAGAGACAGATTAATACCTTTCCTACAGGTGCTCCCCACTTTGTTGTTCCAAGTCGATATCCACCGCACCACAACGCACATCAGAGAACAGGAATTAAGAAGACAGAAGATAATGATTAACATTGCATTTAAATTTTTGAAGATCAAAGTTGACTCAAAAGCAAAATGCCATGAACAAGAAGTGCAATAGAAGAAACTGTTAGCATAGAACTTATGGTTCTAGCCATTTCACATATATTGATAACACCTAGTTGCTAATCTGGTCAGTCAGTTAAGTGCCATATGTGATACATGCTTGGGCAATCATGTCTCAAAGAGACATGACTGGCTGGGCAGAAAATTTTCTTGCAGTAGGTTGCCATTACTTTCTGTGGTAGACTGGTTGCCAGCCAAGGATATAAAACCCAATCTGTCCTTCTATTTAACCCATAGCTAGAGGGAGAATTGATGGCTTCATACCTTTCCCAAGGGTATTTGCACATATGTGAATGCAACATATTCAACTGGAATTCGAACTCGGCTCTCGGATTTCCAATTCTGAGCCAATATCCACTGCATCACAACGCACAACCCAAATCTAATCTAGTACTGTGCTTAAATTCATAAAGTCTAGGTACCAAAGATGAAAGCTCATCAGAAAATTTACCATGTAAATATTAATAGAAAAGACATAAAGAAGCAAATTCTTCTTTGTATTTTATCAAGATCTCTAAAATAGATAGCAAAAACACCAGACTAGATGTGATAGCAATATTCAATGCATGATATAGATTAATGATAGATTCCAGTAAGAAAACATGACACAAACTTTCTTTATTAAGAGGAATTGATTCAATTTTTTCATTTAATGTCAGCAGGAAACTTAGCCCAAAAAGTTGAAACAGGTCACTCAGCTGAAGTATCAAAAAGACATTCTATTTCAATACATATAATGAATAGAGTTCCAATTCCAAGTGCCAGATCTGATGCCCAGTCAGTCAGTTAAGTGCCTTATGCAATAGACACTTGGGCAATCATGTCTCGAAAGAGACATGACTGACTGGGCAGAAGATTTTCCCACAGTAGGTTGCCATTACTTTCTGCAATATACTGATTGTCAACCAAGGCTATAGAACCCAATCTGTCCTATTATTTGAATCATAGCTGTATTTTTTTTCCTTTTTTTTATTTTTGGTACTTAATTTCAAAAGAAAGTTAACTTTCAAATATATGAAAATAAGTGATAAGAGTAGTTATACTTAAGCTTCAAATATATGAAAATATGAAAATACATATAAATTATAAATAACAAAAAAGAACAAAATAAGTAGTACAGTAAAGCATTTTTTAATACTTAACATTGAAAATAAAACAATAATTACATCAATTGTAAAGGAAGTTAAGAAATGAAAAAAGAAACATTGACAATTTAAAAAGAAATACAGAAGGTTAACTTTCTTCTGAAATTAAGTACCAAAAAAAAGGTAAAAAAATACACGCAATATATTTGAAGGTTAATTAAACTACACTCATCACTTATTTTCATATATTTGAAAGTTAACTTTCTTCTGAAATTAAAAAAAAAGGAAAAAAAATAAAAACACGCAAATACACGCAATGTATTTGATGGTTAATTAAACTAGACTTATCACTTATTTTCATACATTTGAAAGTTAATTTTCTTAAAAAGAATTCTATATTTTCATACATTTGAAAGTTAACTTTGGTTGGAAAAAATTAAGTAAAACTACAATTATCATTTATTTTCATATATTTGAAAGTTAAATTTCTTCTCAAAAAAAGGAAAAAAAAAAAAAACAGGCAAATATATTTTCATATATTTGAAGGTTAAGTAAAACTACAGTTATCACTTATTTTCATATATTTGAAAGTTAACTTTCTCCTGAAATTAAAAAAAAAGGAAAAAACATGCAAATACAAGTAATGTATTTGAAGGCTAATTAAACTACACCTATTTTCATACATTTGAAAGTTAACTTTCTTAAAAAAATTCTATACCAAAAAAAAGGAAAAAAAAACACACATGCAACTTTCTACTGAAATTGAGTTCCGAAAAAAAAAAATCATGTAGTAATTTCTTCACAGACTTTTCAATACAGGAAGTAAATAGGCCAACATTAGCTTCCTACACCTAAAGTGATTCAGCAGTGAATGTGTTAATTCTTAGCTGGTAGTGGGTGACAAAAAGAGCAAAAAGAATTTTGATCTTTTTTCTGGTCGTTAACATCAAAAAAAAGGTAGGTTTCTTCAATATCTAATTGTTGATTGGAGTTCAGCATATGCATTTGCACGGAAATAAGGATCTTTTGGAGAAATTTAAAGGGACAAAAGCCTTTGAGACCTAAAACCAAAATTTACCCATTATGAACATGATAACATTATTCACAAATGAAATACCTTGTATGAATTGATTTTCAGAGACACTAAAAGTAATACATCTTATTTATTTCCATAAAAATACATACAGGGAGCACAAAACACTATTGGATAGGGCAAGGTTTTGGCTAGGAAGGACTACTTTTTACAAATAGTCACTATGGCTATACAATAAAGAAAATCACTCTTTTACATGGCTATTGACAGTCAGAGTAGTGCACACATCACTATGCCCACTGCTGAAAAGCAAAGTTATCTTACACAAACTGTTTCATTTGAAAATGTCAATGGCATCAATTTTCTCCTCTACTTTTGTATCAGATGCCACTTTGTGCAAGCTACCATTCAGCTGTAATTTGTAACAAGGTAACAACTAAATATGGCTTACTGGTAAGAGGGTTCAACCCGTTATATTAAGCATATGGTTGCAGAACAAAGAAACAAGAGAGGTTTAAGAAATAAATATTTGTATTAGTGAAAAAATACAAGTGATAAATCGATGGAAATATCTCTCATTAAAAGAAAGAGATAAGTAGAGTCACAAGTCATCCACATAGGTGTATGATAGGAGGGGGAGGGGGAGTTGTGAGTTACTGTGATGATGGTCTTTGGTGTGTATCATTAGAGATGGGAGGTTGTGTCCTAATTGGCATTATGAATCATAGCTGGTATGCTGACTGACTGCCCAAAAGAAGACCCTTTGATGGGTTTTTATACGCTTTTCTTAGGCTCAGATCGGTTTCAGTTTTTATTTGTTTCTTTAGGTGGGAGTGAGTGCTATTGATGAAAATTCTGGATTGTATTTTTCTTTTCTTTTTGTAAGTGAAATGGAAACTATGTGTGGAGCCTATACGTAGCTAAAGTTTTTACTTCAATCTTGGATTTCAGAGTACTCACATCTGCCCAGTGGCAGAAATTTGTGTAACATGAATCAGAAGATCTTGTTTTAGGAAGATTATAACTTTTATCAAAAAATTAAAAAAAAGTAAAAGTCTAGAATCTTGACCCTAAAACAGGGGTCATAATTGGCATGCACAAAAATGAAATTAATTTTGTTAATATACTTATAGGCTAAAGGATATCCTTAACGGTTGATTATATTCAAGTAACTGCAGTATATATATATACATTTGTACAAAATATGAATTTACTCCCCCTATATATGAATTTACTTGAGCCACAAGATTAGCAACTAGGTCCCACCCTTTTACTGTGAAACCAATAAAATGTAAATGCAAATTCTACTTCATCAGAATTCCCTTTTGTTTACTTGCTTCGCCGACAGCTACAATCTCCAAGAATTTAAATGTAAAGTCAATAGTCATCTCCTATCTCACTAACCTGCATCCTCTCTGTTATGGCCCTTTCTCTGTCCACTCCACTCTCATCAGTATTCTCATCCTTCTCTTACCCACTTCCTGACATCCCTTATAACCTGTCACTCTCATAACTGTCCTCCTATGTAACCCCCCCCGCAAAACAGTGGCAGTAAATTATATATATATATGAAAAAAAAAAAAAAAAAGAGATATGTTCACTGAAAAAAAAAAGTGGTGATAAAATCGGAGGTTGAGACAAAAAAGTGTATTCTGATGAAACATGGATTGTAAAAAGAAAAGGTAAATGTTCGTTTTAAGTGCTGACGGCTTCCCCCCTTCAAATTTATCCAAAATAGCATTATTTCTGTGCAAATGTATATGCTGAACTCAAATCAACAATTAGTTATTGAAGAAACTTACCTTTTTTGCTTTGAAAGTCCATAAAAAAACAAACTATATATCGCACTTTTTCTCTCCAGTAACTCTCACGAAGTCATGTAATTAACTGCAGAATGACGTTCTACATAGGCAGCAATTTTCTGTCGATTTTCTTCCTCTACTGAAACTTCCGGCGATGTACTTCCTGTTATTAAAGTAATAAGCGTAGAAATACAATAGCGCATTGCTTTCATTACTGAAAGTACATTGCCGGAAGTATCAGTAAATGAAGAAAAATTGACCAAAAATCTGCCAAAATTCGATTACATGCGCAGTCCGTCATTCTGCAGTTAATTACATAACTTCGTGAGAGGCACGGGAGAGAAAAAGTGCGAGATATAGTTTGTTTTTTTGTGATGGACATTTAGATAAAAAAAGTAAGTTTCTTCAATAACTAACAGATAATGCTGTTTTGGATAAATTTGAAGGGGAAAAGCTGTCGGTACTTAAAACGAAAATTTACCAAAGAAAATATGAACATAAACTGTCGCTGAGTGCTTCATCAACAATGGGTCTTTGAAAGAAGTGAAAGAAATTCTGAGGAATTACATTTTAATTACTTTTGTAGAATTTGTTCCTGGATAAATCAAGAAGTAGTCATCCCAAAATCTTTTGAAGAAGGTTGTATGATCATTAGTGTTGGTCTGTTTAAAGGAATTTTTTATTTTGGTATGAAAAAAATTGTTCAAACAAATGTTTGAGGTAACAATTTATATGGACACACAACAACGATAGATGACACAAGCCAAATTTAAGAACAAATGATAAATTTATTGTTAACACACAAAATAATAATGAATTACACAAATTAAGTTCATTGTGTGTCAAACGTTGGCCAGTAACATGTAAAAATAATCAACACAAATGAAATATACCTTTTACAATAATAATTTTAATGCTGTGTAAGGGTCTCAAAAAAAAGAAACTACATATAAAATGTAGAAAATAAGAAAATACTTCTCTGAATTGTTTTCAAAGAATTGGTACAATTTTTAAAGCAAAGTTCATGGAAACAGCAAAGAATAGAACAATCACACCAGCCAAAGACTTTTCCTTGATGTGGGAGCAATTTTGTTGTTCCTTTTAATTCTTGTCTGGTGGTTGTCAAATTTCTTCTGTATCATTTTCTTTCTGGATCAGAACAATCTGGGTTCCAACAGCAGATGTTTGTAGAGTCTTTGAAATAAATCAAAGACCCCTTTTTTACAACCTCCAGGTAGGCTTCTAATTCAATTCTTGGAATTTGGAGATAAGTCTTTTGATTGGTTCTGGATGAAAAACAAATGCAACTGTTTTCTCACAAATCAAAATGTACCAAAATTATTTTTGAATTTCAAAAATTAAGCAAGAGCGCAATGAAGAATCTGCTTTCTCTCAGGAAAGCAGATAATAAATGCCCAAGTAAGTAAAATTTCTTATACACTTATAATGGTCTCTAAATGATCTCGGTATAGGTATCTCCATGTTTTTTGCAATATATAAATTTTAAAATAAACTTTTATAAATGAAAAAGCTTTCTTGAAGCTTTCATTTTAGCTTTAATTGAAAGCTGAAAGGTTAAATTTACTATTTCCATCAAATAAAATACACTGTAGTGTATTTTTCAAACAGAAATTATGTTGATTGGAATCAATCTTTCTTTAAAAATTTTTTTATAAAATAGCTGATTAGTGCTCTTTTTAGTCATCTTTCATTGCAATGTAATTTTCATTATTAAAAAACCTCCAAAAATAAGATATACTTTTTTGAAACTTTGAAGAATATTAACTGATTTAAAGTATAATTAATCTGATTTGAAAGAAATATTATTTACTTTAAGTTAAAAAACAGAAAAATGGATTTTAAAATGAAAAGTAGCAGTGATTTACATATCTTTTGACACCTGATAATCTCTTATCAAGTACTGATAAACTATTTACATATTTATTGCTGTCCTACAGTAACTTTATTTGTTGAAACATAATTTAAGAAAATGACAGGTAAACACTTTTTATAATTAAAACTAATTAAGTACTCATTAATCTTAAAACTGCTGGAAATATTCTCCATAATCTAATTTCAGAAATGCTGAATTTAAATTTACTATAGTCATCGATCTTATTTTCCGATAGTTATCTATACTTTCAAATGTGCACGTTTTTTTATACATATGAAAAAAATTATTTTAAAAATCTTAGAGCATAATTTGTATTATCTTTTCAATTTTTCATTAGTAAAAATAGTCTTCACTTAATAACTTAATAATGTAACAGTTTTGTAGAATTTAAAAAAGATTTTGAAACTATAAATTATGACTTAAAAAAGAAAAATGGAAAAACAATTCTTGTAAAAATTCATTATTCATCATGTCTTTGATTCAAGCCTTGATATATTATTTATAAAAGCAGTTAAAAGTTTAAATAAAGTCATAGCTCGATTACATTTTATTTTATTTTATTTTACTATTCGAAGCAGATTATCGGTAAAGGAACAACACTGCAACAGTTTGAAAAACCAAAAAAAAAAAATGATTTTTTACATTTTTTACAAGGACTCCTGCATTTGATTTAACTAATAAAACAAAGTTTGCAGACAGAATTTGATTTCTAGAAATTTCATGAAATTAAGTTTATCAGGAAGAGGGTAACAGTAGGTAACTCCGCTTTTTCGCTAAAAACAGCACATATAGCATGATGAAAACTTAATAAAAACAAAATTTTATCGTCAAAATGTTTGTTATTATTAAGAGGAAAATTTTTTAAAAAAATCTTTTCTTTAGCTAGAAGGTTCAAAATTTTGGTTCAAAATCTTTTTTTATTTAAATTTTAGTACCTTTGTTTCTAGTGAAAAACACATTAAAAACACATTAATGTGGAAATTCTTGCAAAAATAAAATAATTGTCAGATTTTAATTAAACATTTAGGATTTATTCAGAAATAAAGAAATTTATTTATGAAATTATTATTTTTATATAAAATCTTACTAAGAAAAATATTTTTTTTACATGTAGCTTCTAATATGATAGGTATTACTACTCTTTGCACAAACATTAGTACTCCATTACATAGCGAGTAGGCGTTCAAGTATGAATTTCGTTTTAAAAATCTTTCTACGTTGTGGTGCAGTGGACATCGGCTCGGAGGGAGAAGTCGGGGAGCCAAGTTCGAATTCCAGTTGAGTTCCTTGCATTCAGTTGTGCGCAGGTGCCCTTGGGAAAGGTATTAATCCGTCTCTTCCCTCCAGTTATGGGTTGGATAACAGGACGGATTGGGTTCTGTAGCCTTGGCTGGCAGCCGGTCTACCACAGAAAATAGTGGTGACCTGCTGCGGGATGGTCTTCTGCACAGTCAGTCATGTCTCTTTCGAGACATGATCACCCAAAGCCTGTATTACGTATGGCACTTGGCTGACTGATTGAATGTGGTGGTTGGAAACATGATTGAGGCTTCTGCTGGACATGGGGTGGGGGATCAGTTTTGTATTGTTAAGTGGTAAGCTGACCCCCCACTAGTTACTACTTAATAATGTGATACATCTCTTGCCCTTATAGTTAGGGGTTAAATAATAGGACAGGGTGGGTTCTATAGTATTTCATATTGCCAGGTGTATGGTTCTGAATGAAAATAGAATGGTTATTTTGTTATTATTACTTTGCAAAATTTTACAAGGCAAATAGCGATAATTTACTCATCACACCCTGTAGATTTGCTTTATATATATATATATATATATATATATATATATATATACTACCGGCCATAATTATTAGGCTACCCCAGTTTTAAAAGAATGGTGTATTTCATACTATTTTTAGTATTTATTGCCTAATGAATAATTCATAGACTAAACTATCGCCCGGTTCACACTCCACCCACGTCTATTGAACATGTGAAGTGGCTCATCCCTTGTTTCCTGTTTAGGAAATGGTTTCCGGTTTTTCTCTTTTTCAATATTTTCACTCTTATTTTTTTATTTTTTTTTTTCAATTGGAGTAGATAGACTAAAAAAAACTATCGCCCGGTTCACACTCCATCCACGTCTATTGAACAGGTGAAGAGGATTATCCCTTGTTCCCTGTTCAGGATGTGGTTTCCGGTTTTCTCTTTTCTAATCTTTTCACTCTTACGTAGCCCCCTGCGCATCAGTGTCGTTTTCGCCTTGCTTGGGGTGATATGATTAAAAAAAAAATGTAGTGACTGTATGGAGATTGGAGAACAATCAGAAAGTTTATTTTGTTGATTTATAAATCTTTCAGTTCATCATACTCACTCAACTCAAACAATATAGCATAACTTGCTCAAACTTTTTCTCAGAGAAAAAAAGAAAGGAATAAACAAGCATTCGCATGAATGAGTATGAGAATCAAATTATAATTAAAATTATTTGAATTTGCAAAAGATGAAAACGTAACTAAAAATAAATTTTAAAAACAATCAAAGGATCTAAATCTAAATTAAAAATTTTAACTCGCGAATTTTGTTATGGGCCCCGTTCTTAAACTTTATTCCCCATATAAACACACCAAAAAGTCCAGTTAGGTTTATTTAAAAAAAAAAAAAATATGGTATTATTAAGACTTTTTTTTTAATAAGGAGAAAGGGGCCGAAAATGTTTGCGATTTAAAAAGTAACAAAAAGTATTCACAAGTTAAAAGAATCGTTAAAAAGTTAAAAACCCAATAAGTAGGTCCTTGTCTACAAGGAATTTAAAGTCATAACTTGTTAAAAATTGTACTTTATTTGATTTTTGCAAGAATTTCCAAATTAATGTGTTTTTTTCACCGGCAAAAAAAGTAATTTGCGTTGCGTAATAAACAATAATTGTAACAAATTGCTTCACTCACGGACGAAAGAAAAACAAGATTTTCTACCAAAATTTCGAACGTGTTAGAAAAAATTTAAAAAAAAAATGAAAATTACTTTTATCCTCTTAATAATAACAAAGATTTTGCTGATAAAACTTTGTTATTTAGTTTTTGGGGTCTTTTTTCTTCATATGTTGTTTTTTTTTTCAACGATTTATGTACCTATTTTTCAATTTTAAGTTATTTTTTTTTAACTATTTAGTTGAGTAGATTTAAATTATTAATTAATTTCTATTTTGACATTTTTTTCGCAGTAGTCAACGATGAAACAGAATTCATTACCTTATCCATTGAGGTTTACTTTGAAAAGACTTCTCTAGTGATTATAAAAATCGATTTTCCTACTTACAAGAGATTATTTGCCTTCGCGTAGTTATTTGCACAAACTTATACTGATTCTTTTTTACATTTTACGGATGCTCAATGAGGATAAAATTTTCTTTGCACTCCATTGAATAAAAAGAAAGATTTTGATTTGTAATAAAACATGTAATTCAATAAAACAGATTAACTGCAGTTATTATTTATTTGGGGATTGTTGACATTGTGATACGTGATGAAAATTTATTTAATTTCTACACAAATAAAAGTAATTAGAAAAAATTCATTCGAAAATTCGTTCATTAGAAAAACTGAAGGAAACAAAAGCTGAATTTATTTTTTTTAACTCTTGACAAAAAACACACTAACTTAAATTGTAAAACTGCAAATTAAGAATAAAAAAAAAATTAAGTTATCAAAATTCATTTAGCAAAGTTAAAGGAAGAACTTTTTTTATATTTCTAATTGTGCTTTAAAATGTATTGTTTGGCAGTTAATATTTCGTTTTTTTTTTTGTTTTTTTTTAATTTTTATTAGAACACATTGTATTTTATGCTTACACATAAAAATAGTAATTATGGGCACCTTTAATAATAAAAGTGAAGCCGTCAGCTGTTGTCGTTTGCCACTGAGAAAGTGTTGATAAGTCTCGTCGTTTTACACGAGATTCTCATTCAAAACATAACATGGCGTCTACCTAAATAGTGACCCTTGCTTGACGACACCTAACCTTTGTGTTTATTTACATCTTTCTGTATCTCTATATTTTCACCTGCATTATCCACGTGTTTTCGCACTTTTTCATACACCTGCTGTTCGAGATCTTATTCTTTGGACGGTATAACTGAAGCAATTTTCCTTATTAAAAGAACATCATGTCCCTGTCGACAATCAGCGAGGTGGATGTTATGGTGGGTAGCCGGTTGATAGTTGATCCTGATGTCTATGAATTTTGGTTGAATGGAAACACTGCCCACGAGGCAGCTGTTAATTTACAGAACAACGGCATCCTTCTCAAATACCAAGCCACTTTCGAAGATCTACTTAGTGATACCAGAGATCATTACAGGACGTTTGTAGGCCTCGAACGGTTAGTAAGTAAATAACACAAAAAAAGTAAACAAATGTTGCGTGAATGTAAGTCTTTTTAAGTTTTAATTTATTTTTCGTCTCATCTTCTTTGGATTTTTATTATATTTTACACCACCGTTAACAACTTCGACTAGTCATTACACTAGATAAAAATAACCCCATCATTTGTTAAAAAAACTAATCTTTTTGTTTTGGACTTTGTAGACTTGTCAGTAAGTAAATAAGTCAGTGTCTTCTTGTCTTCCTATTAAGATGAACTATAATTCTTAAGTTAATGATTGGATAATCTCTTTAAAAATTCTACGAGGATAAAATATTCGTGGAAATTCTTCTGTTGCATCGTTAACAACTGTAACAAAAATATATTGCAAAGCAAAACAATAAAATACTACATGAATGAACAGATTGAGAATTGTCAAGGTTTTCCATTTTTCACTTAAGTCTCTTTTAACCGCCCTTTTTTATTCTGTATGCTTTCTGCTAATAATTTACTCAGCATAGCTTAGATATGATACAAGGCCGAAAGTCTGGAGCACCCAGTGCTAAGAAATAATTGATTTAACTTCGCTAACCATAGAGTCTAGACCATGTCAAAATTCCCCTGTATGTTTCCTTCTTAACTACAAACAGCGTCTTTTTTTAAAATTGCGTCTTCCCTCGCAAACCAAACGGAATGGTCTATTTTTTATCTGATGTAATGTTGGATTTGGATAACGCAAGTATCAACTAACATACCAATGAACATGCGTGATTATATGACGAGCTCATGGCCACATCAGATTGAAACACCGGTTGCCATATGATCACCGAAGTTAAGCAACAATAACATCGACCTTGGTCAGTACCTACTAAATGGGTGACCACTTTGGAACATCAGCTGCTGTAAGCTTGGATGTACTAGTGGTGTAATGGCTTGGAATTGTTAATTGAAGAGCCAAGTTCCAATTCTAGTTGGGTTCGTGAATTCACCTCTTCTCACCCAGCTATAATTAATTTGTAAGAATTGTATCACTAAATCATTATTATTTAAAAAAAAAAAATCTTATAAATGTAAAAATAATTTCTGGATTTAAATAACCTGCAAATGGTTGATAAGTCACTGATTTGCAAAAAGTTTTGGCATAGCATGATGAAAAAATTTTCCAAAATTAATAAAAACAAAGTTTTATTGTATGTTTATTGTTAAGTGCAATACGTGATACGAGCTTGGGCTATCATGTCTCTTTCGAGACATGACTGACTGGGCAGAAGATTATCCCGCAGTAGGTTGCCATTGCTTTCTGCGGTAGACTGGTTGCCGACCAAGGCTATAGAACCCAATCTGTCCTGCTATTTAACCCATAACTGGAAGGAAGAGACAGATTAATACCTTTCCCAAGGGTATTTGCGCGTAAGTGAATACAATGGATTCAACTGGAATTCGAACTCGGCACCCCGGTTTCTCATTCCGAGCCGATATCCACTGTACCACAAAGCACATCCTAAATTCCACCACTAAATTGCTGAAAAACAGCATATGAAGATAAAAGGTCCCAAACTAAATAAAAATGAACTTTTTCCATCAAACATTTATGTTATTATTAAGAGAAAAGATTAAAACTTAAAAGTATTTTTTTTAATTATTTTAAAAAATTTTCAAATCTTTTCTAACATGTTCAGAATTTTGGTAAAAATCATTTTACTTTCATTAGCGAGTATCCAAATCGTTACAATAGTTTACAATGTAAATCATCTATTAATTTTTTCAACGATTTCGCATCTCTTTCTAAAAAATCTGTTTCCAATAGTAAAATAAAAAATGCAGTAAAACTTTAAAAAATTTAATAAATAATATATCATCTGAAGAAAAAAATTTTATTTGATTAATAATTAAATGTTAAAAGAATTGTTTTCATTTTTTTTTAATTATGATAATTTATGAAGTTTCAAAAATATTTTTAAAATAATTCAAAAACTTGTAGATGTTAGGTTCTTAAATTATGAAGTAAAGACTATATTTACTAATCAAAAATTGAAAAGTTTAATACAAATCATTGAGCCATTGTATTTTTAAAATAATTTTTAACTTTTAAATATTTTTTGTTTAGTAATTTCTGTGTATATATTAAAAGGTCATGTGTTTTGTAGTTTTTTCCCCTTACATAAAAATATTAGGACAATTTTATCAATTTTGGTTGCCATACACTTGCAACTGTCAAGCTGTCATCAACATGCAAGATGCAGGGTGAGGAGAAGAAAGGTCAGAAAGTTCAATACTGTGTTTAAGAAATAATTTTATTCTAAATTTCATGCTATAAATAAGTAATCTTTGTGTAAATCATATTAATTTAACATTAAATTTGCTGATTTTCCAAAAATAATGTGTCACAGATGTATATTTTATTTTTGCAAGATTTTCTAAAACTGAGAATTAAATTTTCTTTACAAATATGTTGATCACTCAAAAATGGCTGAAGAATTGAAAGATTCCAATCAATATAACTTCTGTTTGAAATATACCAGAGTATTTTGCTTACATGAAATAGTAAATTTAATCATTCAGCTTTCAATTAAAACTAAAATAAAAGTTTCAAGATAATTTTTTTATTTTTAAAAATTCAATTTAAAAGTTAGTTATCGAAAATGAGTGGTACCTAGATTGACAAAATCTTTGTTTTTATTAAGAGGAAAGACCAAAGGAGTTTTTGATTATTAAATAACATTTTTTTTAATCTTTTTTAGATTTAATGTTAAATATTTTTATTAAATATATATATATATTTTTTTTTGTATGGGTATCAGCAGGGGGACCAAAGATTAACATAAGAAATTTTAGTGTCCTTTTGCATTGATTTGAAAATTCTTGCAAAAATCAAATAATTGTCAGGATTTGTTCAAGAATGAATGGAATTATTTTAGAAAGGTTTTTTTTTTTTTTTTTTTTTTTTACATCTGTTACTCCCCCACTTATTTAAATATTTGAAATTAAATTTTGAGCTGCTTAATGTTTATATTAGTAAAAAAAAAAAAAAAAAAAGAAAGCAGAACTTCTTGGAGAATTTAAATATCACTTTCTTTCTGTAAAACTGGAACACCAGTTACCAAAAATCTGCTCTGAATTGTAAAATAAAAAATGCAATAAAACTAAGATATTTAATTAGAAAAGCTTTGAATTGTTTTTATGAATAAAATATATTATGGACACTATTTTTTTTTTTTTTTTTTAATCATCTCACCCCAAGCAAGGCATTCCACTGCCACTATTGCGCATGGGGCTACATAGGGGAAGGTAAAGAGAAGGAGTGGATAGACATAGGGAATGTCAGGAGAAAGGTGATAGATGAGTAAGGATAGCGAGGATGAGTGTCGGGCAGATGGGAAGAGTGTTTGATAGAATGGGAGCAGGTTAGTGTGTTAGGAGGTGTCTATTGACCTTACATTTAAACTCCTGGAGATTGTAGCCGTCGGGGAAGCAATCGTTTGGAAGAGAATTCCACAGTCGGGAAGTGCGAGGAAAGAAACTGTTGGAGTAGAAGTTACGGCTACATTTTATCGATTTCACTGTAAAAGGGTGGGATCTAGTTGCTAATCTAGTATCTCGTGCAAATTCGTATTTAGGGGGCACCAGTGATCTAAGTTCATCGGAGCAGAAGCCGTGAAAGTATTTATAGAAGAGACACAGCGAAGCCACGTCTCGCCGGTGGGAGAGAGACTGCAGGCGGTCTGCCAAGTCGGTATCTATCACATTACAGACCCTCCTCTGAACCTTATCAAGAAGCCCGAGGAGAACAGCAGGGGCACCCGACCAGATATGGCAGCAGTTTTCAATGCACGGGCGGATGGTAGATTTGTAAATGTGCAGGATAGATTTAGACGGAAAAAACTTCCGGGCCCTACACAGAGAACCGACTTTCATAGCAGCGGATTTAGCAATGGATTCAATATAGTCATTCCATTTGAAGTCCGCTGAAAGTCTGAGAACAAGGAGGCGTAGTGTTTTAATCTCTGGGAGGCAAGCCTGGTCCATGCTAAGGGGAGGTAGGTGAGATTGTCGATGATGGTTAATTGACAGTAGCTTCGTTTTGTCTTAAGAAAAAATTTTTTCAATGAATAATCAATTTTTATAAGAAATGTTTTCATTCTTTAAAAGTTTTAATTAGAATAATTTATAAAGTTTTAAATCTTTTAAAATTCTGTATTTGTGTCGGTTAAGTGATATTTGTTATTAAAAGTATACTTACTAACCATCAATAGAAAAGTTTAGTACAATTCATTAAACACTAATATTTTTCAAATAATTTTGAAATTTTTTTATGTGTATAAATGTGCCAAGTTTTGTAAATGCTGACTTCCATATGCAACATTTGAGAAAATAAGAGCAATAACTATAGCAAATTTCAAGTTAAGTACTGAAAATTCAATAAAACATTAGATTATGAAGAATATTTAAATCTTTTAAGAGGACTGTATAGTTAAAAATTTTATAAAAAGGTGCTCACATTATATTCCTGAAGTAAATTTTGCAAATATATCCACCATAGAAAAAAATTAAACTTCTATCTATTATTCAATCTGTCAGCACCTAAAATAAACAGCTAATGCTGTGTTGAAAAATGCATTTTTGTGGTAATATTCGTTTCAAATCAGATTAATTAAACTTTAAATCAGCTAATATTCCTCAAATAAAGTTTCAGAAAAGTATATTTTATTTTTGAAAGATTTTTTATAACGAGAATTACATTGTGAATGGTGCTAAAACTAGCAGTGTTTTTGATTTCAAACAAAAACTCCTATCAGTTAATTCAAATTTAGTTTTGAAATACAAGAACGTATTTAGCTTATTGGAATTGTTAAATTTAATCTATTAGCTTGAAATTTAAAATAAAAGCTTCAAGAAAGTTTAAAAATTCATTTGAATCTTTAGGTATCACAAATAATTTGTTTACCGTCTTTTGCTCAGTAGTAGGATTGACAAGGCCACAGTTAATGTGGAGCTGCAAACTTTATCAAAAATTCGTTCTAATAATGATCTGGTTGAATCTAGTGGACTTTATGATCAAACTTGTCTGATTAGATGCCAGCTGTGTACTTCATGGTAGTGTTTTGATAAGAAAAACAATTTCTAATTGGCAGATTCTAAAATAACTGTGCATTTACTTCTATTTTGATTTCTTTTTTCCTTTCTCTTAGGCTGTTAAAGAATCCACCAAAGCTTGCGGATCAACAGACTTACTTAATTGATCCGGAGACCCAACGGATGCTTATCGAAAAGTACTATCAGTTTGATCCACGCGTCGTGCGCGAAATTCTCGGTAAGAAACTCTCAGCTCGCAACCGGAAAGACTTGGATGATGTCAGCGAGAAGACGAAGGTCCCACTGAGGAGCTGTCGGAGACAGTTTGACAATATAAAGCGTGTCTTCAAAACTGTGGAAGAAATGATGGGCACTCTTGTTGAAAATATTTGCAGCCATTACCTTTTGCCAGAGGGACTGGCCCGACAATATGCTGCCATTGTGTTCATCACAAACAATCGATTTGAAACAGGTAAAAAGAAGCTGGCGTTTTTAACCTTTGAGGATTACGTTCACTGTGCTAATCAAATGATTACAAACTGGTCATACAGCTCTGTCGAGTGCACAGGACATGAGGACATGGATGTTGACCTCGACAGGGATTTTCTGCAGAAGCTTCGAGATCTGAAAATTCTTACTGAGAAGGAGTACCTCGACGAGCACAAGGCTATTGTGTTGGATAAACTGCTAAAGATTATGTCTGACCGGGCCTTCCAGGACCTAGAGGCAAACTTTAAGAATGTCTCCAAGACCATTATCAACATTGCGTACGGACTCAACCACAGCAAGGATGCGCGCGACATTTTCGTTGACTTGGTGGAGAAAATGATCGAGCCATGTTTCCAATCACGATGGACTCGAAATGATATGCAGCATTTCTTAACTGCTTACAAAGACAGCTGCCGAGAAATGGACTTGTTTGTGCGCACCGACCCCAACCTTTTGGTTGTGTGGGAGCGCTACATCAGTACCCTGTCCAGTTGTGTGTTACAAATGTATCACACATGACTTGGGCTCTGAACACGTGTTCGTTCAGTTGACCCTCGGGTACTGTCTCCTGAGACTGTTGCTGTTGATGGAGGTAGTTGGTGATTACACATGTAAGGAAGCTGCTTTTTAATTGTTTTGAATATGTGCACCTATCATTCAGTTCATACATGGGATTAGAATTTCTGTATTATAAATAGATCATCTGTGTCATTAATAATCTTTTCAATGTGCTCACTTAATACAAATTCCCTTTAAAGTATAAACTAAATACTTAGGCCACTTTTTTGAAAAAAATTTTTACTGGGTTTTTATTTAATTTCTATATTACAGAGTGAAATAAAAATCCCATTCCATAATATTCGTTGTTTCAATACTAGAAGATGTATAATGGAACAAGTTTAAGGATATTAGTGTTAGAATCTTCAAGATTAGTTTAAATATTTTTATCTTAAATCTTTAATTAAATTAGAATGTCAGCAGAAATATAATTTTAGTTTTCTGCTATCAATTATTCCAAATCATTGTATTTGAAAATTCTTACCCTTAGAAGATGAAAGAAATCAAGGTGATTTTTTTTTTATTGAGGCATTCCAAATTTTGAACAGATTTACAGATATTGATTATAGAACATTCTTTAAGCTTAGAGACAGTAGTAGAGGAAATAATAAGACCTTAATCAAGCATTATAATATTAAACATGTGTTAGGAGAAACCAAATACAGAAGAAACAGAGGGGACTATAACTATGTTATAGTTCCCTCTGATTCTTCTGTATTTGGTTTCTCCTTTTTTGGTTTCTCTGATTCTTGGAAGAATCATAGGGGACTATAACATAGTTATAGTCCCCTCTGATTCTTCCAAGTTTTCTATCATTTTGACTTTTATGGTAAATTTTGGTAAAATATTTACATGTGGCATAATGGTATTTTCATAGTATTTCGAATTTTATTTTAAGGTGACCATCAGTAATTCATATTTTGATTCTTGAAGGAAAGAGGTGTGTGTGTGTGTGTGTGTGTGTGTGTGTGTGTGTGTGTTTAACTGAAAAAGTAGACTTCATATTTTTGAAGCCTTTATAATAAAATTTGAAAATCCAAAATCCAAAATTTTCTTCCATCTAAGAAGTTACATTTTAAAGGTATTTAAAAACAATTAGTCCAGTGAAGAATTTCATTTGCTTTGTGTGTGACATCATCACAACACAATTTTATAAAAATATATAAAACAAATAACTTCTACAGTTTTCCCAGATTTTTATTATGGCCAGAAATATGGTTGAAACCACAAGATACAATATTCACTTTCAGTGTATCCAGACACCATGAGTTTTCTTGATGTACAAGCCAAAAAATCATTATCTAGAGTTTTTAATCAACCATATGTATATATATATATATATATATATATATATATATATAGTAGTATTTTTATTGCAAGTGTTTATAATAAAAACTTAATTTACTGCAACACAAGAGCTGTTGCATTTCAGTGCTTGCTTATTAGCACCTCGTCAGGCAGTGTTTCAGATAGAAACACAATGACTCTTGTGTTGCACTAAATAATGTTTTTATTATAAACACTTAGAATAAAAATATTACTATAGATATAATGCTTATTACTATATTACTATATATTATGTTCATATATAATATATATAAACACTTACACTACTGGCCATAATTATTAGGCTACCCTAGTGTTTTAAAAAGAAATGATGTATTTCATACTATTTTTTAGTATTTATTGCCAAGTGAATAATTGTAAATGGAAATAGAAAGGTTCTTTTGTTGATACTGCACAATAAAATGTGCATCAAATGAATTTATAAATGTTTGATAATTACCTATATTGCAGTTTCATCAATGAAAGAATGAAAAAAATTTCAGGTGATTCGGATGAGTTCATCTTTGCTTCCTTGCCTTGTAATAATAACAAAAGAACTATTCTATTTTCATTCAGAATTATCCACTTGGTAATAAATACTAAAAATAGCATGAAATATATCATTTCTTTTAAAAAAACTGTGGTTGCTTAATAATTATGGCTGGTAGTGTATAATAAAAATAATACTATATATAAGGCATTATTTCAGTGTTTCAGACAGAAACAATGGCTGTTATGTCCCAGTAAACTATATTTTTATTATAAATATTTATAATAAAAATATTACTATATATAATGTTCTGCTAAGTATCACTACACTCAGTAGACCACTATCCCATTAGTTTGTACTACTTCTAAGATATATATATATATATATATATATATATATATGAGAGAGAACGTTGTGTGCTTGTATTTTTCTTCTTTTCTGTTTTTAAAATTGACCTATGGCATTTGTGTGTTATGATGACATGATGCGCAAAATGATATGCAATTGAAAATCTTCACTGTGCTGAATATGTCAGTTAAATAGATTCGTGTTCTCAGACATAAATAAAAAAAAGTTTGGTAAAAAAAATGAAAAAGACCTTTAATTAAACTTGTATTAATAAAGAGCTGTTGCTTAGACACACACACACACACACACACATTATAGTAATCTATGATTTTTTTTAGAATATACTGGCATAGACCTGATTCTAAGAATTCTATAAATAAACCTGCTAAACAGCCTCATAGGAAGTCGTCATAGGTATTTAACATGTTTCTTTCTAGAATTAGAATCAGGCTCGTTTCAGTACATTTTTCCAAAAAACTTTTATCTCAGATATATCAATGATGTTTTAATAATTTACCCAAAAAGCATTAATATAAAAAACATGTAATTACTTAAGCTGCTATTCCTAATTTGACTCAGTGAATTATTTAATACTAAAAATGCGTCTATGAATTAATGCCATTTTCTAACACTTTGAAACCTATCATTTTCATGGAATGGGAAATCAATCTTTGAAGGGTATATTAGCTTTAAAATTTCTGGCCTATTTCAAATAAACATTTTTAGTGATTCTACACATCTGGCTAACTAAAGGCAGGCTCATAACTTGCTACCCTTTTTTAACAGGCTGATCGGAATTACATTAATATAGAAATGACATCAGACTGAGCTTTCGTATCCTATATCCTCCTATTCTTTCTCGTTGCCCTTTCTTTGATTCATACACAAAAAAGATGTTTTTTATTAATGCACCAATAATTAACTGGTACAGTTGAATGCTGTGATTCTTACAGCCAATGTCTTTTAAAATCATGTTTGTCTACTGGGAATATTTTCCATTGGTAATTTTTAAATATCTAATTCTCTTGCACCTTGCTGTAATTTTACATTAGAAAAGACAAAAGTTATTTTGGTCAAAGTTTATAAGCTAAATTGCAATTGATTATACTGCTATCATTGTATCTATTTTTTCTAACTCTTCAAAAGTCATGAAATGTATATAAGAGTAGCTCATCAGTATTTGATGATATATATTTGCACTTGACCCATTGTCTCCTAACACTACTTTAAATAAATAATGGGTTTTAATTATATTAAAATATCAAATTTAAATAATCTTTCATTGAAGAAAATGTTTGATGTTTCCATCCAATGTGGTCTTGAAACATGCTTTTGAATTTACTTGTGAAGATGCCTGTCATGAAATGGATACTTTGCACAATTCAAACCTTCTTTGTGTATGTGTGTGTGTGTGAGTGAGAGAAGTCGGCTGAGCATACATGAATTGGGTTCTGAATCACTACATTTCATGGTATGGTATTTTTCTTGGATTAAATCTGAAGAATTATTTAAAGTGGGCTAGAGGTATATAAAATAAAAATTACAAAGTATGATAGGTTAAAACGATATAACACATGCTTTGGATTATTGAGAAATAAGTGGTTATACACTGCACATTTAATAACACAAAGGGGTGGTCGTTGGCAAGGGTTGTCTTAAGACCAGGCGTCACAGTACCTGGTATTAACATATACTTTCAAATATTTCTTATTGTGGCTTAAGTTCATTGTTTTAGCAATCATCCAAACTAAAAAAAAAAACAAGATTTTCAGGACATATTGCTATTTGTCACATCTATTTGATGTTAGTTTTGTGCATATTTATGTAATGCCGACATCACAAATTTTACATGTACCTCTGATAACTCTATCATATGTCTATGAGCCTGCTGTGATAGTTTTCTGTTGTCCACTTATGCCAGAGGAAGAAATCTAACTGTACTTGCATTTTTTTCTTCTCTTCTCTTTTTTTTTTTTTTTTTTTTTTTAAAACTTAGTAACAACACTACAAAACATTGATCAAAGAAAGAAGTTATTTGCTTTGGGTCGAAAATGATTTACTTTCTGCAATTTCATATAATGAATAAAGACAAAAGGAAAAAAAAACTTATCTTAGCTGACATATTTTGTTCTCTTAGAGGCTTAATCAGGGCAAATGCAAGGATTTTACTTTGTAACACATTTATATACAAGAGCAAATATGTTATTGGTTATGAAAATTTTTAAATTTAAGAATGGTTATAAATATTCATCAAGTTAGATATAAAGTCTAGGCAAGTTATGGAAGATGCCAAGTGACACAATTCAATGTTTATTATACAACGGGAATAATTAATATTCTTGAAATTTTTTTTTTTTTTTTTCATATAATGTATCTTCGTGTGAATTTCTTATATGCACATGCTACATAAATTATAATTAATTTATATATATATATATATATATATATATATATTAGAGAAACTCCATGTATGCTTATTACAGAATGTGATTATGGTAGACTGATGAAAGAAATTTGAAAAATAAAAAATATAATAATATTATAAATTATTGGGCCAATAGACAAAATAGAAGCATGATGGGAAAATGTTATAAATCAAAATTTTGGACATGTCTGTTTTCTTTCTCAATGAAAACTAATCTCTTCAGCTTATTCAGTTTCTATTTTGGCTATTAACCTAATAATATTAGCCTATTTTGGCTATTAGCCTAATAATATGTAAGAAATAATGTTATTATCATTTATTCCTTTCCAAATTTCTTTCATCAGTATCTGCTATACTTACAAATATATATATATATATTAAGAGAGAGAGAGATTTGCTACATAGCCATTAAATAGTTTGTTACTTGTTTCAGTCTCATGATCAGAGATATTATTTTTTTCAGCTCAACCCTCAAACAAGGCAATAAAGCCACTAAGATGCAAGAGGTTACTGAGTGTTGGAGAATATAGAAAAGAAAAACACTATTAAAGAGAGAACAATAAAAGAACAGGAATTAGAATGGCAGAAGATAATTATTGACATTGCATTTAAAGTTTTTGAAGATCAAAGTTGAACAGCAAGCAAGGAGCTGTAAGAGAGTTCCACAAGTGAGAAGTGGTACAAGAGAAGAAACTGTTAACATAGAACTTACAGTTACTTTTAGATTGAGGATTTAATGATTTCAATGTTTGTCTCCAATATATTATCAAAAGTGACTTTTTTTTTCTTTAAGATTTCCTTTCATATGACTGATTTTTTTTTTTTTTTTCTTGCCTAGAGGAGTAGAAAATAACTCTGAAGTACGTTAGAAATAATTTTCCCAAATACTAGCTTTTGTCTAGTTCATTCAGAGCATAGAGCTATGTAATAACAACTTTGCATATCAGGGAATACCAAGGATTATACTGTTTGACAGTTTTGAATGGTTTGTAAATTGTTCTAGTCAAATTTTGAAGTGTGCGTTTTCTTTTTAATTTTTTTTTAACATTTAAGCAGCTTTTTAACATTTAAGCAGCTTACTCTTAATTTTTAAAAATCATTTTGAGAAGATGAAACCAATTCAAAATGTCATCTGTTATTCCTTTTCGGGCTTTTTTTTTTTTTTTAATCCATGTATGAACAATTGGAAGATAAGACTCGTTCCGAGTCTTTTAAGATCAAACAAGTAATTCAGGTTTTATCGCACTATCACATTAGAAGATTTAAGTCCAATAAATTCAGAATTCACTATCTGACATTTTAATGCCGCCTTTTTTGTAACTCGTTTATCTGTACCATCAGTGTTCAAGTAATTTTTCAGTTGCATTTGTTTTATTTTCTACCAGAATAATCTAGAATTTTTATCTTCACAATTGACTCTGTTGTCACATGTAAGAATGTATTCTGCTTTTTAAATTATTAAAAGTAAAAATATCCAAAACACAAAACAAAAATAAAAAGCAGTGCATTAGCAGCCCTATCTCCCTTGCTCGTTAATGCAATATTCTGCTGTTACGGTAACATGAATTGTGACTGGTGTTAAATAATGTCTTCTATTACCTTGATAACAGAATATTTAATTATCAAGAGATCAGTTTGTGTAACTAACCACTATTTGAAGTTACATTATGATTCATAGAATAAATAATTCTAACAATATTTGTATCTATTTATCTTCATTTAGGTACATACAGACACTTACATAAGCAGCACTGAACAACAAAAGTAGACATTTTGTCTGCAATAGACTAAAAAGACCATAAAAACAGTTTTAATAAATTCTCTTTTATAATAATGAAATATCTTTCTATGAATTTGAATTGTAATTGCTCTGTAGAGTTTCATCCATTTGCGGATGAAACTATGCAAAGGTCTGTGGTTGCTTTATTTGAAGTTAGAATTCTTTCTATATTGAAGATCTGCAATACACATTTTTCTAGGTAGAATGTTGGATGTCTCAATGTATCTGATCTGACTTAGTGGGGCCTGGACTGGAACACCATGATTATTTAATTGCCAACACACTGTTAGCTCTTTAAAAATAGATACAATTTGTTTTCTTCTCTAAAGGATTTCTGCTAAAGATGTATTAATGCTAACACTACCAAGCATTTACTTATTCTTTTGTGTGTAAAAGGATTTTATTATTGTAAAACCTTGTATTAAAAATTTGTTGCATTTGTATTATATCAGAATGTGAGAAAATTCATTTAATCAAGCACATTTTTAGTTTCTTCAAAAGTTTCTGACTATAGGATGTATAAAATCTAAACTCTTTTTTTTTTTAATATGACTTCACTTGTCTATCAAATCTTTTAGAAAATATTTTCTCTGTCTTAGCTTGATCATTTCATTTCAGATTTGTTTAAACTTTAAGAAGTTACCATATTTGAATCTATTTTGATTTCAGTTACTGTAAATACATCTATTTCTACTTATTTTGAATTTAACATACTTAAATAAACCTTCTAAATTCTACCACTCCAGTTCTATGTTTGGTGGGGATTGTAATATTTGCTAAAATAGTCTAGCTTCTGTTAATAAAGAACTCATTTACAATTTGGTTATCGAGAGAAAAATAGGGGAAATGAACAAAACTGATTTTAATCTGTTAACTGGGATTGAGTTTTTTATGAAGATTCTATGTGAAGGATCAGTGTCAATCTTTTAACACAGTGAGTTTTCTTTTTAAACTATTAGTTCCTATTAAAAAAAAAATTTATGATCTATTGAAGATAGTTTGTGGAAAAAATAATTTATGCATGACTGAGGGCAACCGCTGAAAGAGTTTCAAATTCTACTTGAACACAATAATCTAAGCCAAAATCGGTATTTCAGTAGGTTTTATAAAATTGAATAAGTGGTTCTTGAGTCTTTCTTCCTGTTTCTTTGGTATTATTTTGTTTGGCCAACTATCTCTCCTTAACAGCTTTTACTTTTTGTATATTTCTCCCTATATAATAATGATTAATGAGAGTTGGAGACATTGTTGACCAAACTAATGAGGTGCACATAATCTTATTATGCCTGTAAAGAACAAGTATGATTTTACATATATATATATATATTAATCTAATGCATTTTTATTGCTGCTATTGTGTATCACCACAAACTGAGGAACATGTGTTTGAGCCTGGCTTTTTCTATTTGCTACAAAAGCTACTGTGATGTATAAATTTTATGTATATATATGCTTGTATATATATGTGTGTATGTATATACATGTGTACATATTTTCATATATATGTATGTAAATATACCTAAGGACTTCAATTGTTTTGAGAACTGAACTTTGTATCTTGTTACTGTTGTGTTCTTTTTCTATACACATTTGTAAGGTGTTTCAAAATTTAACAACTATTCTATCATTTTAATTGGAATATTCCTCTACATGAAGGAATTTTAATCATAGCCTGTTGGCTGGACTAACTTGCAAAATAATCTTGTGACCATTCATTAAATTCTTAGTTAATTTATTTCCATTTAAACTTATTAAACATATCTAATAAAGGTCATAAACTTTACGCTTCTGATTGCTATTACTCATTTAAATGTTAAATTTTTTGAAATATAAAACTAAAACCTGAATTGTGCCAGTCAAAATGTGAAAGAACAAGAAAAGGTTTTTATAGAAATTTTTGCTTGATCAAACTATTAAAAAATAATTTAACACTTTTTTTTTTAGTTATCTACTGATACCTGAATATAATACCATGCACCAAAGACTGCTAACAATACCTTGATGTCACTGAGTTCTGTTCATATGCAGGATAAAGTGTCTTTTTAATTCATGAGAAAAATTTGTATTATGGTTGGCTGTTGTCTATTGAATACATGGCAATACATTTTTCTGTGATAAAGCCAGGAAAAAAACAATCTGACCACTTCAAGAATGTCAGCCAAAGAAGCCTGAATAAAAATTTGTGGAAGTCTGTATTTAAAGCTAATATAAGAGTAATTATATATATATAAACATTCTTTTGTTTTATCAGAGGTAAATTTAAAAATAAATTAATTTAAAATTAGTTTAGTCTTAATATTAAGTTATGGCTGAAAAAGGTTATAACAAGTTGTGATTTTTTTTTGTCTTAAATCTATATTGATTTTTTTTTCTTTTTTAACAAAAAAAAATATATTTTTACAAGTATAGATGTTTGTAAAAAATCTGCAAATTTATTTTTAATGCTGATGTCTGTGTAAAAGCTGATACACTCTTTGTAAAAGTTTTTGAAATTATCTAATGAGGATATCTACTTTATGTAAGAAATTAGTCATTTAGTAAACTCTGTTTTGTTATTACAATAACTGAATGTTGTGGTCAACATTTTACCACTTAAATTGTTTTAGTGGGTAAAATATGTAGGTTTTCTTGTTATATGAGAATGATGTGCAGTTTAAATTTGACTTTTGGCATAAGAGTTGGCTAAAAAGAACGTGTTCTAGATTACATGACTGCCATCTTTGTATTCTTCCCTGAAGACAAAATTATAAAGTCTACATAATCTCTGAAGTTTATTTTTAGATTGCAGTAGATTAAATGAAAAAAAATCAAAGTTAATACTTTGTTTTTTAAATTATAAAGAAGTTTAATTTATTTTGAACCACTTTAAAATTTGTGTATATCTTGTATTTTAATCTTTTATGTCTCTGTATATTTTGAATTGTATTTGCTTTCATCAAGAGATCTCTTTTTATTTCAGCATCAACACATTTTTTTATATATATTTGACTTAACTTTCTTAAACAGATCAGAATTTGCCGACAAAATATTTTAGATAATGACTATTAAATGATTTTTCTTCTTTGACTTTCCAGTGGGCTGTAATTGTACAAATGTGACATTTTTGTGGACAACTTTCACTAATTCATTGTACTTAAGGAAAAGATGAATTACGCCCACAAAAATGATTTCAATGCTGTAATGAAACTTCACCTTTTCTGACCTAATGTCTTTATCTTCATAAAAATAAGTGCAAAAGAACGTAATTCTCTTTCCTTTTTCTTTTTTCATTTTAACCATTGAGGACACTGAATTAAACAAATGTGATTCTATATGAATAGTCAATGCATAAAATGTGATTCTTTTGAATTTTTCTAACAATTTCTCAGATTCTTAGACTGAAATATTTCTTTCTTTTCAAATGGCTGATTGCATGCAAATGATAACGTCTCTGACTTGAAAGAAATATGCAAAAAGTATCTATTATGAGAGCTTTTGTATAATGGGGTATTAAGATTTTTTTGTGTATGAGTTTATATGTTGAATGAACATTTTTGGTTGTATGTTTTAATGAAAATGTGTCTCTTATGAAGCACAAAGGAAGATTGTTTAGTTTTCTAAGCTTGGGTTTCAAGTATATATGTATTTGATTGCCTGAAAATGTTTTAAAAAAAAGGTCTGTTTGGAAGAATGTATTTGAAGATAAGCAGAATTTGCTGAGAAACAAGAAAAATGAAATTAATATTTTATTTGAATTTTCTACATATCATTTTCAACTCTCGATTAAAGAAAAGCTAGAAACAGTGTAGCAGTTAAATCGTTTTTCCTATGCTATTTAGCCTTTCATATTTATGCATATTTCTTTCTATTTTATCAGCTATCCTCTAGTAATTTGTAGATCAGAATACTGAACCAGTATTTTGCACATTTTATTTACCTAGTTTCTTCATCAAATTCTGACAATGCATATGTTTCTTTAAGCTAGGTTTCTCTCTCTACATATCTTAGATGAGGTTTTTTTTTTTCAGAATAATCTGTTTTAATCTGATTTTAAGTAAAACAAAAAAAACAAGAATACAATGAATGTGCTCTTTATTTGGGAAGGTGTTTGTGTGGGACTATTTATTTACAAACAATTCATAGGGCAAAAATGTTACTGTTGATGTTTAAATTTGTTAATATATCTGAATTATGTTTTCTGTTTTAATTCGATTTAAAAAAAAAAAATTTCTATTCTCACAATAAATTGAGCTTTAACACCAACATTTATACATTTTATATATAAAACAGGTGTAGCACCAAAAAAAAAAAAATTTGCATGAAATAGGCACTTGGTTTGATAACCACATAGTTACACTTCTTGGATATTTTAAATTTGATATGGACAAACACAAACTCTTTGGAAATAGGCTTCTTTTTTTTTTTTTTTATAACACCTTCAGATTTTATGTATCACTATTTAGTGTTCTTTGTTGAACATGGCATCATAATAAAACAAATGATATCATAATTAAAGATAACCTCACTCTGCCTTGGACACAACTATATTTAAACTAAGCAGTTTGCTTGTAAGAAAAATAAAAAAAATAATAGGAAAAAATTTGTTTGTTGGAGTAATCATTTCTGTACATTAGCATCCATTAGATCTTCCTCAAACCACATTTGTTAAAATAAAAAATATAATTTTTTTTTTTTTAAATCAATCTTGAAGGTGAGTCCATGATGTGCTTTCCGGCTTTCTCTTTTCCAATCTTCTCACCTTGTTTTTTTTTTTCAATTGGAGTAGATAGATCTATCTATTGCCCGGTTCACATTTCACCCACGTCTATTGAACAGGTTAAAAGGCTCATCCCTTGTTCCCTGTTTAGTATGTGGTTTCCGGCTTTCTCTCTTCCAATCTTTTCACTCTTACGTAGCCCCCTGCACATCAGTGGCTTTACCGCCTTGCTCGGGGTGATACGATTTAAAAAAAAATATATATAAATACAGTGTCAAGTTCATACCTGACGTTTTAAAGAGTTATCTGTGCTTCATTTTTATTTACAAAAAGTTTGAAACTGTGCTTATATCATTGATAACTACATATTACTGATGTAACCAGTTTCAAACATGACATTTGTAAAAATGAAGACCAGATAACTCTTTAAGAAATCAGGGATCAACTTGACAATATATTATGAACAAGACTCTCCTTCTAAAATGATAGAAATCAGTAATTTTAAATTTTAACAAATGTGATGTCTTGAGGAAGAACTAATGAATGCTAATCCCAATAAAATTAATTTTTTTGTTTTTAAGTAGTGACCTGTGTATGGAGGTTGGTAGAAATATGATGCCTGCTCTTCAGATTTAATAGTTGAAACACACAAAGCATACCAAAATGAACAGTCTGAGAATCCCAAACTTATTCCTTAATTTAGTCTCCTTTCTTTTCAATTATAGCATTTTACCTTTGAATGAAGGCATGAATATTTGCTTTTTTAAAAGCTTCTTGGCTGATATGTGCAAGTTGCTTCTTTCTACCTCATCATTATTAGAGAACTGCTGTCCTCTGAGCGCCTCCTTAATGGGCTCAAACAGATAAAAGTTTGAGGTTGGAGTCTGTTATCATGCTGGGGAAGCACTTTGCGCAGACCTTTAAGTGGCAAAGAGACTGCAATAAACTGTATATACTACCATGGCTTGTTTTGCCTTGTTCTCGTTCATGACAGCTGGCTTGCTATTGTAAGGCCTGTCACTAAAGTCAGTTTCTCCTTTCTCTCTAGAATTACCATTAATTCTTCTGATCCATCTTCTTACTGTATTTACACAAAGTGCAACATTTTCATGGACATTCACCAACCTCATCCCATGAATGTTTGAAGCATTTAAACCAACCTACCTTTTTTACCACTTCTTTCAATTCATATATCTAGGTTGACTTTAGTTAATGCTTTAAATTCTTTTTTAAAAATGTTTTCAGAGGAGTTTTCAGAGGTTATTATGCAAGAGGATTGTGTTAGAAAATAGAAGGTAATGCCACACCCTTTTTTCCTTGGACTTCTAGACACTTTCTAGTTTATATCTGGAGGGCAAAACAGGAAATCTGATTAATATTCTATAATTAGATCTTGCTTTACTTTTTTCATAAACCTTTATATATAAATGTATTTTGACCCTCCCCTCCACTCCAGGTCAGTCTACCTTATGAAAATAAATTCTTTTGAGGTTTACTAAGCTTTGAAGCCTTGAATTCACTCTTCTAGTGCAAAAGATATACAAATGCTTGGCTAGCTGTAACGGTTTGCAGATGGAGTTGTATACACAGACGAATGAGTGCCATTTGAGGTTATATTACTCCTGTTTTAATTGACGGGTTTTGATTCATACTAGTTAAACTAGATTGCATTTCTGCAATTACAACTTTTATATGCATGAGACTCATTGCAAATCGGAAAGTTTCTTATTGCCTTTACTCAAAATTCTCTTTTGCTTTATTTCTAGAATTCCAAGTATAAATAATTGCCTACAAATATTTCTTAATTTAACGATTGATGCATCAACAGAGATTTATACCATAAATGCTACTGAGTGCATAAGTATTACATTGAAAAGACTGAATTGTTAATCAATATCAATCCTCCTATATAGTATTGAATTTCCTCGCTGATGAGGAAGAGACTTGGAGCAATAGAAATGTGGTTCTACAGAAACATGCTGAGAATACCATAGGCTCATCCTGAGAGTAACAATGAAGTTTTTACAGAAAATGAAAACTAAAAGGACATTTATACATTTACTTAACATTTAAGGAAAATTAGTAGTTGAAATTTCTAGGGCACAATAAGGAAAGAGGGCTTAGAAAATTTGATACTCCCAGGACAAATTGAAGGCAAGAGGAACAAGAAATCAATGCATAACCTAGCAAGCTTAAATAAATGGATGTCAAAGCAAAGTTTAGGAAAGATAAGGAAAAAACAACATTTTTCAAGGGCTACAAAGGAAAGGAAGTTGTGGGGGGGGTTATGATCGTCAGTCTTGAAGGCACACGGCACATAAAGGAAGAATTACATTGCAATATATAAAATATTTGGCTGTAATACACCTTCATGCATGTCACTAAATAGAATGATTTTAATTTCTGACAGTGGTTGGAAAATTTTGTATTGTATAAATAATTGAGAAGAAATAACTTGTAAAATTTATACCTTTGCAAATTCAGTAGGAAAGTGTTAGAAAAATATTGAAAATGTTTATATTATTGTAACCATTTTAAATTGGTTACGTTGTTCTATCTTCATTAATCTGAACTAATTTTTCCCTTTTGGCATATTGTTGGACACATGCCTTTTACTTTTCCTGCTGAATAATTTCATCAAATAGACACAAAGCCATATCACAATCTCTAGATGCTTACATCCTATCTTTAACTTAATTACACACCTCTTTGTCTAAATTTAAAATTTTTGAAAATTTGTCTAGTTAAAGCAAAATGCACTTCTCTTTCTTTTTGTTCATATAAATTACCATATTTTTTGAATATAAGACTGACTGGTGTATAAAACCATCCTTAGTTTGAATATAATTAGGTGATTGCTGATGTACATTTCACATTTGAATTTCATACTGTTATAAGTAATACATTGAAGTGAACTAAACCATTCCTATTTAAATATATATGACTTGTTTTTATCACACACACACACACACACACACACATGCATACACACATTTTATATATTTTTATATAAGAGGGATTGCTGCATATATATATATATATATATATATATATATATATATAGGAAAGAATATTAATAAAGTTTTGAATTTAAAAATGTACTTTTTTGGGACAGTATTTGTTTATCATCACTATGTTATTTGGACCTTATATATATATATATATATATATGCAGCAATCCCTCTTTTATACAGGTTTTGTTAAATGACAGGCAAGGTGCTTTTAAGTTTATTATATCATTTTTCATGTGATAATTTTTTTTTTAGTAGATTAATTATATAAAAGCTGTCTGAAAGTGTTTTTGGCTATACTTTTAGCTATTAATAAGGATTATTTTGCTTTTAACTGAATATATAGATTGTTTATGTATGTATCTAGAGTTATAGAAATATTTTATTTTCCAAACACAGTCAGCACATTGTAGCCATGTTCATAGTTGATATTATTACTGAATATTGTTTTTTTTCTTTTTTTTTTCTTTTTTTTTATTAATAATATAATACTTCCATTATTTTTAGCCTTTTTTGCATGTGGAAAATGCTATTATATATGTATTACTGATGAGTATATTACAGACAGTTTGGTAGGTCTCCGTGAGTATTTAAATGTAAAAGTAGATTTTTTGCATCAATTTTTAAGGTAAAAAGTGCATCTTATTCACCAAAAAATATGGTAGTCATCTTTACCTTTTATTTTTTTTTTATTTTAATTTTTTTTTCCATTCAATTTTATGTTTGTTATTCCACAAACTTTGTATGTTCAATAAAAAATTTATTTTTTAAAAATCCTTTTTGGAGTGAATGAATAATATGCCAACATAATGATTGATTTATTCATTTTTTTCCTTACCTTTTAGCAGTTTTAAATAAACATGTTCTGAAAAAACAATATTCTGTTTATCTTTTTTTCCCCCCCCACAAAAATCTTATATGCAGTGATGTTGCTAATTTAATAAATGCTCATATATATTAGGCAAAAACTTAATATTTGGTTATCTTTAAAGCTTTTCATGGCTTGCAGATTACATTTTGAATGATCTTGTGAGAGAAATGCATTACAGAACATTTTACGAATGACTTTATGGGAATGCTAAATCTTGTAAAAAGGGAATTTTAGAATTATTTCTAATAAGTTTGTTCTCTTTTGTACCAAATATAAGAGTTGAATAGTGATGCAGATGGGAATTTTTTAACTTATAAAATAAGCATGCCCACTTAAAGAAACTCTTGCCCAGGAATTACAGATTATGACTAGGGCCATCCTTTCATAGGATTTAATGTTGTTCAGCACTTTTTTGTTCTGTCTTGGAAATCTAGACTTTGAGCCCTTTACTGAGTAGGTAGGTTTGCCTCTAGGCCTTTTTCTCTTTCTCTTTTTCAATATTGTCATTTTTGTTAGACTTCATCTGGATAAGCATTTTAGGTTTGTTCAAATTGTCTGTTGGTTTCATCAATGGTTTTGGTTTTTCTTTATTCTGACCCCTCTAATTATCACCCTATCAGCCTCCTACCGATTTTTGGTAAAGTGTTCAAAGCCATCATCAATGCCAAGGTGGTTCAACATCTCTGACAAACAGCATGGTTTCCACTTCATATACTGCTGATATGCTGATGACCATCACTGAGGATATACACCAGACTCTCAACAAGAATGGCAAAGCCCAAACTGTTGCCCTAGACATCTCCAAAGCATTCGACAGAGTATGGTATGCTGGCCTTTTTTGCAGGCTGTGGGGCTATGGTATAACTGGACAATTGTTTGACCTAATCCAGTCATTCCTTTCAAATTGCACAATGAAGGTAGTATTGAATGAACATGCCTCCCAATACTATCATACGAACATGGGTGTCCCTCAAGGCTCTATTCTAGGTCCTACGCTTTTCCTGATCTACATTAATGATCTCGTCAATGTAATAAGATCCCAAGTAGGCATATACACTGACGACCTTACGGTTTACTCTTACCTCGATCAAAATTCTGACAAAGCAAACCTCCCTGCTGAGCTTGAAAATGACCTCCAATCCGTGGTGGACTGGGATAAGAAATGGCTCATAAATTTTAATTCTTCCAAAACGAGGCTGCTATTTTAATTCTTCTATTTTAATATTCTTCTACTCAGACGAACTATTACAGACAATCAGTCCTATCCCCGCCATTAGTATAGATCAGGCTAGTGTCCCTGAAAGCAAAACACTGAGCCTCCTTGGATTAACTCTCACAACAGACCTCCCATAGCTAAATCCGCTGCTAAGAAGGTCGATTCTCTTTGTAGGGCTAGGAAGTTTTCACATCTGAAACTATCCTGCATATAAATAAATCTACCATCCACCCACGCATTGAATGCTACTGCAATATTTGTTCGGGTGCCCCTGCTATCCACCTAGGGGTCCTTGACAAAATCCAACGGAGAATCTCTATTGTGATTGATCTCAACTTGGTGACTCAGATAAAGTCACTTTCTCACCGGCGCAATGTGGCTTCCCTGTGTCTCTTCTATAAATACTTTCACGGCTTCTGCTCCAATGAACTTAGCTCCCTGGTGCCCCCCTATATATGAATTTACTCGAGCCACAAGATTAGCAACTGGGTCCCACCCTTTTATTGTGAAACCAATAAAATGTAAATGCAAATTCTACTCCAGCAGCAGCTTTTCTCACATTTCCCAACTGTGGAATTCCCTTCCATTTACTTGCTTCCCCGACAACTACAATCGCCAACAATTTAAATGTATAATCTTCTATCTCACTAACTTACATTCTCTCTGTCATGTTCTTTTCTCCGTTCACTCTATTCTCATCAGTATTTTCAGCCTTCTCTTACCCACTTCCTGACACCCTCAATAACCTGTCACTCTTTTTCATAACTTTCCTCCTATGTAACCCCCTGCACACCAGTGGCAGTAAACTGATTTGCTTGGGGCAATATGATTAAAAATATATATGGTTGCAGAAATGGACCACTCTTTACTTATTCCTCCATCCACTTCCTTGTCCATACCAACATTTTGAGATATCTGACAAGATACAAGCTGTTGTGCTTACTGGACTGTTTTCATTCTAGGATGTTTTTTTCCACCTGAATCCATCCTGCATATATACAAGTCAACCATCCGTCCGTGCATGGAGTACTGCTGCCATTTATGGTCAGGTGCCCCTACCGTTCTCCTCAGTGTTCTTGACAGGCTCCAAAGGAGAGTCTGTAATGTGATAGGTACTGATCTGGCGGCTCGACTGCAGCCACTTCCCCATCGTCGAAATGTGGCCTCCCTTTGTCTGTTCTATAAATACTTTCATGGCTTCTACTCAGACGAACTTAAGTCACTGATGTCTCCTCAACAGGTGTTTACTCGTGCAACCAGACTGGCAACTGGGTCCCACCCATTCACAGTCAGGTTAGCCAAATGCAGACGACAATTCTACTCCTGCAGCTTCTTCTCTCGCACTTCCCGCCTGTGGAACTCGCTTCCGTATTCTTGCTTTCCTGATGGCTACAACCTCCAGAAATTTAAATACAAAGTCAATACTCATCTACTAACCACTGGACTCTAGCTCTCTCCCCACCCCCGTATAACCTTCCCTTTCTCTCCACCTATGTATCTCTCATCGCACCTGCTTTATCAGCTTTCTATTGTTCCTTTCTAACTAGTTTGTACTCCTCACTCTTTTCTAATTAATCTTTTTACATTTATGTAACCCCCTGCACATCAGTGGCGTTTCCGCCTTGCTCGGGGTGAAATGATTAAAAACAAAAAATGTCATCAACAAACATTAACCAAATAAATTTCACTAATTTCATTGTCTGAATCTGTAATTACCGATTTATCTGAATTTTCTAAAGAATTGATAATCCACTTGTCTGTACTTATGCAGACGAGTTCGTATTTACATAATTTACACTGTTCGGACTGTTGTCTTTTTTTTTTTTTTTTTTTAATCATTTCACCCCAAGCAAGGCATTCCACTGCCACTATTGCGCATGTGGCTACATAGGGGAAGGTAAAGAAAAGGAGTGGTTAGACATAGGGAATGTCAGGAGGAAGGTGACAGATGAGTAAGGATACCGAGGATGAGGGTTGGGCAGATGGGAAAAGTGTTTGATAGAATGGGAGCAGGTTAGTGTGTTAGGAGGTGTCTATTGACCTTACATTTAAACTCCTGGAGATTGTAGCCGTCGGGGAAGCAATCGTGTGGAAGGGAATTCCACAGTCGGGAAGTGCGAGGAAAGAAACTGTTGGAGTAGAAGTTGCGGTTGCATTTTATCGGTTTCACTGTAAAAGGGTGGGATCTAGTTGCCAATCTAGTATCTCGTGCAAATTCGTATTTAGGGGGCACCAGTGATCTAAGTTCATCGGAGCAGAAGCCGTGAAAGTATAGAAGAGACACAGGGAAGCCATGTCGCGCCGGTGGGAGAGAGACTGCAGGCGGTCTGCCAAGTCGGTATCTATCATATTACAGACCCTCCTCTGAACCTTATCGAGAAGCCCGAGGAGAACAGCAGGGGCACCCGACCAGATATGGCAGCAGTATTCAATGCACGGGCTGATGGTAGATTTATATATGTACAGGATAGATTTAGACGTAAAAAACTTCCGGGCCCTACACAGAGAACCGACTTTCATAGCAGCGGATTTAGCAATGGATTCGATATAGTCATTCCATTTGAGGTTCGCTGAAAGTGTGAGACCAAGGAGGCAAGCCTGGTCCATGCTAATGGGAGGTAGGTGAGATTGTCGATGATGGTTAATTGAGAGTAGCTTCGTTTTAGCAGCATTAAAATTTACTAGCCATTTCTTACCCCAGTCCACTATGGATTGGAGGTCTTTTTCAATCTCGGCTGCGAGGTTAGCTTTGACGCCTACACCAGATTTTTGTAGGAGGCGAGAGTAAACTGTGGTGTCATCTGCGTACAATCCTACTTGGGATCTTATGGAATCAGGGAGATCGTTAATGTATATCAGGTAGAGTGTAGGACCTAAGATGGAGCCTTGGGGGACACCTGCGTTTGTATGGTAGTTCTGGGAGGCATGTCCGTTTAATACCACCTTCATTGTGCGGTTAGAGAGGAATGACTGGATTAGTTGAAACAAATGTCCAGTTATACCATAGCTCCGCAGTTTACATAGAAGGCCAGCATGCCAAACTCTGTCGAACGCCTTAGATATATCCAATGCAACGGTTTGGGCTTCGCCATTCCTGTCGAGTGCCTGGTATATGTACTCGGTGATGGTCGTTAGCATATCAGCAGTAGACTTGTTGAAGCGGAAACCGTATTGCTTGTCCGAGAGGAGCCTGTGTGCTGTGAGATGCTGAACCACCTCGGCGTTGATAATGGCTTCGAACACTTTGCCAAAGATCGGAAGAAGGCTGATATGGCGGTAATTTGCAGGGTCCGAGGGTTCCCCAGTGTTTTTAAATATAGGAACTACAGAGGAAGATTTCCAACAGGCAGAAAGCAGATAGGCAGAGGTTGTAGAGCTTAGAAAGGACAGAGGAGAGTTCAGGGGCACATTTCTTTAAGACTATGGTTGGGATTCCGTCCCCACCGCTCGCTTTGTGAGGGTCAAGTTTTAAGATTATCTTAGAGACAAGCGAAGGTGCAATGTGGACATCATTCAGTTGTGTCTTCATCTTTACTGCCATGTTTATGACATTTCAGTCGTCGTATGCTACAGCTTTCTGTGGCAGATATTGAAATCAAAACCCAAAGAGTTGTGAGTTCAATACCTGTTTACAGTAGTGGTGAACAAATAACTTAGAGAGCTGAGTTAAAAGGGAGATAACTACATGGCATCCGGAAGTGGCATCGCACATGGACTGAGAATAATATATCACTGATCAAAATAAAGGACTTGGTTAAAAATTTCTAGCACCTGAAGAAAGCAATACCTGTAGTGTGCAACAGCTGAAAGGTCGTAAACATGACATTAAAGATGAGGACAACAGTCTGATTAGTGTAACTAATGTAATAAGCTATATTTCCATTTATTTTTTTTTTGTGAATTTCTGTGACCTGTAATATTCGTGTAATTAATATATCAGAATGAGTAATATAAATGGAGAAAGATCTTTTCTGGTGTTTTATAGATTGCACAAAGGCATTTAATAGAATATAGCACAAAAAGCTACTTGATTTTTTTTTTTTTTTTTTAATCATATCACCCCGAGCAAGGTGATAACGCCACTGATGCGCAGGGGGCTACGTAAGAGTAAAAAGACTGGAAAAGAGAAAGCCGGAAACTACATCCTAAACAGTAAACAAGGGATGAGCCTCTTCACCTGTTCAATAGACGTGGGTGGAGTGTGAACCGGGCGATAGTTTAGTCTATGTGCGTTGTGGTCCAATGGATATCGACTCGGAAAGAGAAATTGGAAACCTAAGTTCGAATTCCAGTCGAATTCGTTGCACTCATATACGCGCAAATACCCTTGGGAAAGGTACTAATCCGTCTCTTCCCTCCAGTTATGGGTCAAATAACAGGACGGATTGGGTTCTATAGCCTTGGTTGGCAACCAGTCTACCGCAGAAAGCAATGGCAACCTACTGCGGGATAATCTTCTGCCCAGTCAGTCATGTCTCTTTCGAGACATGATCGCCCAAGCGTGTATCACGTATGGCACTTAAACTGACTCCAAAAATATACTAGAAAAGCTTGGTTTACAGAGGAAGAAATACTTCTACTGGAAACAACTTGAGGATAGAGAATAAATTTAATGAATACGCAAAAATAGAAAGATGAATATGACAAGGATACATTTTCTCACTGGATTTATTTAACTTTTATAGCAAGATGATCCTAAGAGAACTAGGAAAACCTATCAGGATTTACTGGCGGAGATATCTTTAAGAATATGTGATATGCAGATACGTTGTTTATGGCAGACTTAGAACAAAAGAGTAACTTAACTGTAAGCAGAGAATGCATCAATTGTCAGCAAAGTGATAGTCTCTATTGGGAGCTTTGTATTGCTAACATCAAAACTAATCAAGGGCAGAAAGTTAACTATTTGATTAATGTAGTAACAGATGTCAGAAAGTGTGACACAAAAATTCAAAGGCACATTTCGTGAAATACATCGGTTTGATGCTCTGGCACACATCTGATGTTTCTAGCCGATGATCATTACAGGTTTCGGGTTTTTCGACAGTCTAACCCTTCTCCACGGTGACCCAGCCCATGCTGATCGAATATAGACTTGTGTACTATATGTCAGCTACAACTTATTTTATATATATATATATTGAATAATCAAACACCTTGTTGACGATATCTACCCCGAATCTCAGTGCGGTTTCCGTGCTGGTCGAGGTACTGTCGATATGATCTTTCCCTCCGCCAGGTTGCTGAGAAAGTCCGAGAGAAGAACGAGAAGCTGTATATGGTTTTCATTGACCTTACAAAGGCCTTTGACACAGTCAACCATGCAGCTCTCTGAATGTAATCATGTCTTTTCATGATGGAATGAAGGCATCTGTTGTTTCAAATGGGGAGTCTTCAGAACCTTTCAATGTGACAAATGGTACTAAACAGGGTTGCGTAATGGCACCTGTGCTGTTTGCTTTGTTCTTTTCAGTTATGCTGAAGTGTGCTTTTGCTGATATTGGTACAGGCGTAGAATTCAAATTCAGAACAAGTGGTGGTCTCTTTAACCAGCAGCGTTTCAAAGCTAAGACTCTCATTCGACAGACTATCATTAGGGATCTTTTGTTTGCAGATGACGCTGCACTTTGTGCAACCTCTCAAGAGGAAGCGCAACTGCTTGTAGATAGGGTTTCCGCTGCATCAAGAATCAGCATCAAGAAAACAGAGGTGATTTACCAACCTCGCCCCACACCAAAACAAGTTCTGGGTGTGAAGCAGCGGCCACCAGTATACAGCTTTCCCGATATACCAATCCGAGTAGCTGGTAAAGATCTGAAATATGTGAAAAACTTTACCTATCTTGGAAGTAAGGTTAATTGGAATGCTTCTCTTGATGATGAAATCATTAATCGAATTACGAAAGCAACTAGTGCTTTTGGGAAACTGCGCCATCGGTTGTGGAATGATAGGGGGATTAGCCTAAGGACTAAAGTACTTGTGTATAAAGCAGTTGTGCTAACGACGCTGCTTTATGGATCGGAATCATGGACAGTCTATCATAATCACATCCAGAAGCTTGATGTCTTCCACAAAAATTGCCTTAGAACAATTTGTGGTTTCACCCTAAACAAACGGATGTCTAATGCGGACCTGCGCTATTAGCGGAATTGAGAGCTTTTTGATGCAATCACAGCTGCGTTGGGCAGGACATATCTTACGTATGAAAGATGACCGGATACCAAAGCAAGTGTTGTACGGTGAGCTTAGCAGTGGACGGCGGAATGTGGGTAGACCTCTGCTTCGCTTTAAGGATAAGATGAAAATGAATTTGACATGTACAAATATTCCTCACCGTGATTTTGAACGAATTGCCTCTCAACGAATTGAATGGAGATCTGCCTGCCAGAGGGGCATCAAGCAGTTCTCTGAGACTGAGATTGACCAACTGAGCATAAGACGTGAGAGAACCAAAGCATCTGCAAGTGTCCCAGCCGATCATTCGTGCAATCTCCCTTCTTGTCTCCATTGTGGACTTGTTTGTAAATCTCTTGCAGGACTCAAATGCTACATCGAATTAAACGGTTGTCTAGACCTCATACGTCGAAATCGACGGGAGAGTCCATTATATATATATATATATACTATAGTCATCCGCTTAGACTCTGGTCGCTTCCTAACCCAGGATTGAAACCCGACCGAATTGGCGTCAGTCAGCGATTCTACCCCTAGGCCACGAGCGTCCAGTAGAAGAAGGCAGGCTTTTTAGCGCGTAGCTAGAGTGCTACAATTCATTATCGAATGAGCGATGCGTAAATGCCGGAGTAGCTACTATTTACAAAGTCTACCACTCCTCCAGAGTGCTCAATCAGGGTGTGAGAGCGTGAATACTATAATCATCCGTAGACAGATCTGTTTCGCTGTATTACAGCTCATCAGTACGGCTTATATATAATGGATTCTCCCGTCGCGTTCAACGTATGAGGGTCCAACCTTTTTCCAGCAAGACAACCACACAGAGATTTGTTTATAGTGGTGAAGGCATTGTGTAGTACCATCCACACTTCTTGGAACTGCTGATAACAAACAATTGGTGCAGATGACTGCCACAGAACGCACGAACAGCAGACCTCAATTATTTAACCCATAATTGGAGGGAACGAACGGATTAATACCTTTCCCAAGGGTACCAGTGCGCAAGTGAATGCAGCGTGCTCGACTGAAATTGGAACTCGGCTCACCGATTTCCCCCTCCAAGCCGACATCCACCGCACCCCAACGCACATCCGTGAATGCTAACAGCACCTGGTATTCCCAAGTGGTCACCCACCTAAGTACTGACCAGGCTCAACGTTGCTTAACTTCGGTGATCGAGCGGGAACCGGTGTATCCAGCTTATATATATATATATATATACTATTTAAAGTTTACCATTTATTTGTGGACGATTGTTCTTAGTGTCTGGCAAAAACTCAAATTCCTTTGATAGAATAAAAAAAAATGCGGTCAATTTCTTTACAGTTATTCTCATTTTAATAATCATCTCTTGCCAATTGCTAAGATGATGTGGGTATTGCCTTGGCGGAGGTTTGCTATCTTTGATTGCTCTTACTCTTCTTAATATTATTAGTTTTTACAAGTTAAATGGTATTCTTGTAGGGTAAAGGAGGCTAAGCTTTATATTCAGTCAGTTAAGTGCTATACCCGATACACGATTGGGCGATCATGTCTCTTTCGAGACATGACTGACTGGACAGACGATTATCCCGCAGTAGGTTACCATTACTTTCTGCGGTAGACTGGTTGCCACCCAAGGCTATAGAACAGAATCTGTCCTATTATTTAGCCCATAAATGGAGAGAAGAGATCTTTCCCAAAGTATTTGCGCGTAAGTGAATGCAAGGGATTCAACTGTAATTCAAACTCGACTCCTCAATTTCTCGTTCCGAGCCGATATCCACTGCACCACAATCTGAAGCTTTAAGGCTTTATAATATTATTTTTTATTCTTTTTTTTTTAAACTAAAATACAATTTTAAATATAATAAAATAAGAATGTCTTTGAGATAAGGATTAATGAAATAAAAATAGGTTGTCAGAAAGGTTTAAAAAGTGTCATGAAAAAGAAAAAAATTAATAATAAAATAAACGAGAAAAGTAAAAATAAGAGACATTTATTTCCTGAGTATAATTTCAATGGAGCATATAACATGGAATGGTTACGATGAATTTTTATTATTATTATGATTCTTTCTTTCTTTCTTGCTTTCTTTCTTTCTTGCTTTATTTCTTTCTTTCTTTGTTTTTTTTTTTTCTTACCTTTCTTGTTTGTGAATATATTTTGTTAAAAATGATTCTGATCACATCATCGAATGAAAAAAAGTTTCAAAATTAAGAATCACCCTTAGAGAAATCATTATTAACAAGAAGTAATAAGCAGTCAGTTTTGCACTTGTAAATTCATTTTTTGTTTAAAAGAAAATATTTTGTCATTAAAAAAAGTGACTTGAACGAAAATAACCACTAGAATCTATTTCATTTTTATATAAAGGATATAAGATTGTAGTTCGTCCGAGCTCTTTCCTTGGTAGTAGCGATAGATCAGTGAGAAACTCACCGTATCCCGCCTGTGATAGAGAAGCTGGTGGGATGCAAGATAAAGGACTCGGAGACGCTTTTGAACTTTATCAAGACCGGAAACTGAGGACCGGTCAGCGTCCACCCAAATATGGCAACAGTACTACATTTTCAGCCTGATCTGGTCTTTGTAAAGTTAAAGGATAGCAGGAGGAGTCAGGTACTTACTGGAGCAGTACAGGGAGCTGATCGATTTATCTGCATCTGTAGCAATGGATCGTACATAGGAGTTACACTTGAAGGGATAAAGAGGAATAGTAAACAAATACGTAGAGAATAAAAATAGGAAGTTGTGGACAGCCATGTTGCCTACATCCTGAATGGAAATAGCACATAAAAAGAGAAAATGACTGTACCGAAGGTTGTCGATTCTGAAATCGTTATTTTAAAGTTTTATTATTCAACTTAATTTAGACCTTAAAGCGCTGTTCGGGTTACAAATTTAGATTAGTGTTCCATTAATTCACAGTAATAAAATGACTGAGGTGAAGTTTTTTACGAGGGAGAGAGATTAAACCCTCGATAGGGAAACTGTTTCAAACGAGAGTGTAGACAGATCCTCCAGAGAGACTCGTGGCAAAGTTGAACATCTCTGGATCAAAGATACTTTTGTTTTCAGGAAAGGACACAAGCCGAGGATTAAGAGTCAATAGCTGCCTTAGCGAACAGAGTATAGGCCCAGAGTATGGTCGTATATGCTAACCCAGATAAAAGAAAAGACTCAGAGGTGAAAGTACAATTGGTCAAGTATTTTACGGATGAGTGTCCCTTCTACTCTCCTCGGGCTTCTTGACAAAATACAACGGAGAATTTGTAACATGATCGATACTGACTTGGGAGACCGGCTGCAACCACTCTCTCACCGGCGTGACGTGGTTTCCCTGTGCCTCTTCTATAAACACTTTCACGGCTTCTGATCCGATGAACTTAGATCATTGGTGCCGCCTAGGTACGAATTTACGCGAGAAACTAGATTAGCAACTAGGTCCCACCCTTTTACAGTGAAACAGATAAGATGTAACCGTAATTTCTACTCCAACAGCTCCTTTTCTCGCGCTTCCCGCCTGTGGAATTCCCTTCCACATGCCTGCTTCCCCGACAGTTACAATCCCCAGGAGTTTAAATGTAAGGTCAATAGACACCTCCTATTACACTAACTTGCATCTATTCTCTCAAACACTCTCACCATCTACCCAACCCTCATTCTCGGTATCCTTGCCCGTCTATCACCCTCCTTCTGACATTTCCTATATTTAACCAGATAAAAGAAAAGACTCAGAGGTGAAAGTACAATTGGTCAAGTATTTTACGGCTGCACTAAGCAACAGTTTCATACGGGAGAATGTGGCTGTGGATTCCTGTGAGACGTTTGACGACGTGTTCGCATCGGTGAGGAGAAGTGAGGCCTTACTCGCTTAGTTGGAGAGTTTGGAAATGAAAGAACGAGCGAGAGGTTAAAAATATGTTATAATTGCAGTAAAAGGGGACAATACTGGAGTGAAATGTCCATAGTTATATGAAGACTGGATAAAGGAGACAACAAATTCCGAGGCACGGCCGTTGGTTGAAAAAAGTTACATTACAACTCTTGGGAAAAGAGAAGCGTCTGCTTCATATGCAATCGAGGTAAACACAGGGCTTGTCATTTATTGTACAGTTTAGAGACAACAGTACACAGTTCAGGAGAACTATTACAGGGATACCATCAGGTCTACATGCTTTGTGAAGATTCAGGTTAGAGATCAAGTCGGAAAACAAGAAAGAAATTATATGAATATATTTAAATTTCATAATAATATATTCAAATGCAGACATTTTTATAATGATATATTTAAATTATTATTGGTACTGTGAATTTTTTAAAAAATCAGACTTAATGTTGAAGGACACTTGAAACGAGATGCGCTAAACGCCTATTTTCAGATCCATATTCTTGTAGATGATGTGCGATTATCAGTGTAGAAAGAGGACTCAGCGAGCCAACTTCAAATTCTCCACCAGTTAAATACCTCCCTCCAGCTATATCTTAAATAGCTATCTAGCCTTGGGTGGGAGCCAGACTAAATGAAAGATTGATTCAAATCACACAATTTTAACCCTCATAGACAATCGCACCTTAACCATCATAGACAATCGCACCTTCCTCCCATTAGCATGGAACAGACTTGCCTCCCAGAGAGTAAAACACTACGCCTCCTTGGCCTTACACTCTCGGCGAACCTCAAATGGAATGACTATATCGAATCCATTGCTAAATCCGCTGCTATGAAAGTCGGTTCTCTGTGCAGGGCCGGGAAGTTTTTCCCGTCTGAATCTATCCTGAACATATATAAATCTACCATCCGCCCGTGTATTGAATACTGCTGCCACATCTGGTCGGGTGTCCCTTCTATCCTCCTCGGGCTTCTTGACAAAATACAACGGAGAATTTGTAACATGATCGATACTGACTTGGGAGACCGGCTGCAACCACTCTCTCACCGGCGTGACGTGGCTTCCCTGTGCCTCTTCTATAAATACTTTCACGGCTTCTGCTCCGATGAACTTAGATCATTGGTGCCGCCTAGGTACGAATTTACACGAGCTACTAGATTAGCAACTAGGTCCCACCCTTTTACAGTGAAACAGATAAGATGTAACCGTAATTTCTACTCCAACAGCTCCTTTTCTCGCGCTTCCCGCCTGTGGAATTCCCTTCCACATGCCTGCTTCCCCGACAGTTACAATCTCCAGGAGTTTAAATGTAAGGTCAATAGACACCTCCTATCACACTAACTTGCATCTATTCTCTCAAACACTCTTACCATCTACCCAGCCCTCATTCTCCGTATCCTTACCTGTCTATCACCCTCCTTCTGACATTTCCTATATGTAACCATCCTTTCTCATCACTTTCCCCCCTATGCGCAATAGTGGCAGTGGAATGCCTTGCTCGGGGTGAAACGATTAAAAAAAACATTTTGGAGAAGGCAACGGGGAACTAATTCATTACGTTACTCAAAATATGGTAATAAAGAAAATGAATTTGTGGAACACCGTGATATTTGCTTACATTCTTAAGAGACAGGACATTAAACAAATAAACAAAAAAAAAGAAAAATAGATAAACGTACTTTCAGCAAGTTATTAAAAGTAATTAAGAGGTGGTTCCATGCTCCTCACAACCTTCCAATCAGAGGTGTTGCTGCCAGATGCAGTTTACTTTCATGTCCAGGATCAGAGATTTAGTTTATTATATTAGTTTATTTATAAGTAATATTGTAGTTTTGGAGAACAAATAAAAATGTTTAAATTTAACAAAAGTTGAATTTATTTTATAAAAACATTATTTTCGATGGCACATAGGACTCCAATCTTCTAAATTTTAATATGAAAGTTGAGGCATTTCAGAGGCTAATGTTTGCCTAGCCTGACACTATATGATTCTGTAATATTAGCATTTTCAAGTTGAAATAGATTTATTTCAAGAGAATATCATTTAATACTACTAGATGTTAATTTTTTCCTGATTAGGATGTGGTTTCCAGTTTTTCTCTTTTCCAATCTTTTCGCTCTTATTTTATTTTTTTTTCATTTGGAGTAGATAGACTAAACTATCGCCCGGTTCACACTCCACCCATGTCTATTGAACAGGTGAAGAGGCTCATCCCTTGTTTCCTGTTTAGGATGTGGTTTCCGGTTTTCTCTTTTCCAATCTTTTCACTCATACGTTGCCCCCTGCACATCAGTGGCGTTTTCGCCTTGCTTGGGGTGATATGATTAAAAAAAAAAAAAGAAAAAGTGTAGTACATTTTGAATCCACTCTGAGTCAAATTCTGAAAAACATCATTCACACCATTCTAAACTCAATATCTGAATATTTGAAAGAAAAAGTTTTTTCTGTATCAATACATTTTTAAAAAAATTGTTTCGTTTTTGTTTCTTTTTTATTTTGAAAAGTTTTTACTTATATATAAATATATATGGAATGTTAAAATATTGTAATCTGTGTGACATGCAAATGTTTTATTAATTAGTTCGTTAAAGTTTATTGATTCCATTGTGTAATATGACATCGTTTTTTTTTTCTTTTTTTGGTAGCTGTTAGCCTTTAGAGTATATAATTGGCTTCCAGTTTTTTTTTGTTTTTTTTTTGGCTTATTTGCTTGGAATTTACTCTTTGGGAACCGGGCCGCATTACTTCTGTATCGATAATGTTGGTTTTACAACATAATAATCTTGATTGGGTTTCGAGTATTTTTTCTCAAATAGCATGATTGAATGACTTTTCACATATTTCACTTTCATTCACATTCTCCATATAAAATGACCCTCCTTGCAACCGTCATAATAAATAATAAGTCTTATCACTGAAGAGAAGAAACGCTCACCTCATGCCTTCAGACACGCAGTTTCATCACATCGTTCAGTTCATTTTCTCTAGCATAAAACCCTCCCAATTAGATGACATTTCTGTTACTTTTACACATATTTACTCACTGGAACAGTGACTTATCATGAATACGTTTTAACGAATATGAAAGACTTGTCAATAGTTCGTGGCGAAATGTACGGAGCTTCAGTAGAGAAAAAAACGTTGGCAAGACTGTCATTATCAAAACAAACAAATATTTGCATATTTTCATTGGCTCTATATGGTTTGAAACAATCTGACAGTTACAGGACGGTAAGTATATTTCGTTGATTAATGAACGTCACTAGAAAACAGGTTTTCTATTCGTAAACCTACTATACTGATGATGCCGACTAATCGTTGAAACAGCAAAATAAAACTTTTATAAATTGTCTTAATGTCAAATGCATCTGTATATGCATATATTTATGTACGTAGAATCAGAATTTTAAAAGAGATTGTCGTGGGCAGCAGAGTAGCATTATAATCAATATTTTCCCCTTATTTTTAAAAGAAAAATGTTTGACAATATTCGAGTCACTTACACTTAAGGAAAACGTCTGCTTTTAAAATGAATAACATTAGCGTTAGAGTTGTACACAGATACATGGTTTCACTTTATTTTGTTGCCTGCAGTTAAAAATGTGAACATTTTTTTGCATCTTGCTGACATTATATGGGTATGGAGCGCCACACGCAAGCTGCATTAGACAACCGATTTTATCAGGGGACATTACTCTAAGTTTGTACTTGTAGCGATTATAGTTATGAATATTTATCTGCTGTTATATCAGTTGCTTTGGATTTGCAGTTTACTTAATACCAAAAAAAAAAAAGTGACTTCTTATGGGTTTGGGATGGGAGGAATCGCTACGAATGTGGTCTATAATTCAAGGCCGCAGTAGCAAGGAAAAGGTTTAGGAACCACTGAAGAGGTAGGACATAGAAATGCAGTTTGGAATGTCTGTCTAATGCTTGCCGTTATATTGTTCGTATCTGATAATACTTGTCTCTAGAATGTGTTGGAGGATTTTTTTAAGTATTTGATTTCATAGAGAATTCCAAAACGTGCATTGAAATTATCTGCGTAAGAGGTTTTCGTCAAAGCTCATCGTTTTCTTGTTGACTCTCCTCTTTCGTATCTGACGCTGCAGTTCGAAAGAGCGCACAAGTTCTTTGGTCGTTATGAACACACTGATACCATTACTGTCTGTCAAAATGACGGTCTCATTTGCATTCTCTATCAAAGCTGCATGATCAGGCACATTATTATTATTAGTGTCTGGTACCAGTCTGTCCATGGACAAGTCGCCATTAGAATTACTGGTCAGGGCGAACATTATATCCGGAGATGTTGGCGAGGGAACAAGAAGTGTGCTTGAAGATGTCGGGGAAAATGGTTCAAAAACCTCTGAATTTTCTTCATTTCTGTTCACCGAATGAGCCCGTTGTCGATGTTTTTGGAGTTTGGAATGTCGCTTGCGCATAAGACGCATGGCGCGGTCTTGAAAACTGTCGATTCTGACCAATGTTGGCGCTGAATTGCTTCTCTTCTTGGGAATTCGTTTCTTATCATCCAAAATGTCTGTAAGAATCAGTTCCTCTTCCTCGCCGTCTTCAATGGAGGGAGTCGGACTCGTCGAAGAAACAGATGAGAGACCAGAGTCGTCAGAAGATTGAACCTTTTTTCTGTAAGAAGGATTATGGCTGTCATTATCGTGGTGGTGATGGTGATCGTTATTTTTGTTCATGCAAGGTGTTGAAGTTTGTCGCGACTTTAACGGCGAGCTGGTTCTCGGAAAGAGGTCATTCATGCAACAGGTTCTTCGGCGAGAACGACGTTGAGCCATTTGCTCCTTCTTTGTAACCTGGATCCTTGTGATGGTCAACTTGGGCAGAATCATTTTGTTTTCCATTGTTAAATCTGAAAATAAATAATTAAAAGACGTTAAAGAAAATAACGAGAGGCGCTAAATTTTATCTGAAAATGAATCAATCTCGTTTGTTAAATATATGAACCTTGAAACAAAAGCATCAAAAGAAAAAGATTCACTTTCCTTGGAAATGTAATGAGACTCAACTAAAGAAATACCACAGAGAAAAGTCTTTGAACAATTCTTCAGACATGGCGACAACAAAAGGGGCCACCCAGAAATGTCATACCTAAGGACAATTGAGATGATCATGGAAATGGATACTCTACTTGACATTACAAATCCAGTATAATCTCCTTCAACTGGAGATCTAAGCTTCGGACAGATGAATATTTCATATTTCTGATACAGGTGTGTTGTGATGCAATGGCTATCGGTTCGGAATGAGAAACCGGAGAGCCGAGTTCAAATTCCAGTTGAATTCGTAGCATTCACTTACGCGCAAATACCCTTGGGAAAAGTATTAATCCATCTCTTCTCTCTCCAGCTATGGGTTGTTTAGCAGGACAGATTGGGTTCTGTAGCCTTGGTTGGCAACCAGTCTACTGCAGAAATAAATAATAACCTACTACAGGAAAATATTCTGCCTAGTCAGTCATGGATCGAAAGAGATATGATCACCTAAGCGTGTATCACGTATGGCACATGTTAACTGACTGAATGTTTATAATAACTTAGTATTTTTCTTGTTCATTTATACGCTTTTTCTTAAGTAAATTATTCAGATCTAATTAATAAAAGAATTTAACATTCAGGACGCTTTATCTCGCTTTTCATTTATGTTTATGCAACTTCTGCCAAGAAAGTTGCTATATTGCTAGACAATCTTTCTCTACCGAATCAAGCTTACACGTTTATAAGTTACGGAAAGTTCCGTAGATTAACGAAATGGAATTAAGAACCGACATATTTTATTTGTTTGAACATTATTTTAAATCGACACTCGTATTTGAGTAGATATTCTGTTTTTAATCAGACAGTATGTTTATATATTTATTTTTACCGGCCTGATTATTTACGAGAAAGTTTGTTACGAAAGCCTACGTCATTCGGCAGGATTCGAACCTGTGACCCCTAACATCATAGAGGAAGCTACCAATTGATCTGGTGTGTTTTAGACCGCTCTACCACGAATGATTCCATATTCTAATCGAAGTTAAATCAAGCTTTATATACACGACTCATATACAAATGTGTGTCCTTCGGCAGGTTCGAATTCTGCTGAATGACACATTTTCGTAACAAAATTTATCGTAAATACTGATTATTTACGATAAATTTTGTTACGAATTAACTTCAACTTCATTTAATGACCCCTCTACCTTGAGTGTCTCTTGAGCCTTATATTGGGTGAGCATCATTAAAAAAAATGAAAAACAGTTTATGACTATACAACAGCAACGTCTAAGCCCACACGCACGAAGCTTGACTTCTCAGTGTCTTGGAAAGAGGAAAACAGGTCAAGTGACATCCGCCATCATTGCTGCCTCAGTTTCGTATCTATTGATCACCCTACTTGAAGTAGACCCATTCTCAAACAAGGAGAAATTCAAATTACCAAACTCAGCACGTTCCCTGCTAAATTCACATCGTTATCTTCGTTTCTAATGAGTCTGTCATTATCTTTAAAATTGTCAGTAAAGTTAAGTAGCATGATAGATAATTTGGACACGTGCAAACGAAAAAAAAGTCTATGTGAAAACATATCAACATATACACAATATATGCCTCATACTCAATATTTCTGAGTATTTACCTAGTAGGCCAGAAGAGTAAATAATAGGGAGAGCCTGATTTTGTTTTGAAAAATCAGTAGTTGATTTTTTTTTTATCTGGGCCTGAGCACCGATCATTAACCCTCTAGGGCCATTCGTATCATATTTGATACAGTATGAAAACAAGCCTTGAAAGAAATATTTTCCTGAAAATTTTTTTAAGAGAAATATTTTATAAATTTCAAATGAAAGCAGTACTGACTGCTCAAGTCAATGAATACCAAATGTTTCCTTATAGGGAAATACCAAATGTTTCCTTATAGGGAAATACTGTATCAAATATGATACGAATGGCCCTAGGGGGTTAAAGGCATTAAGAGATTTACAGCTTGCTAAAAAGAAGTTATTTTATACTTATATAGAGCAAGCATTATACAAGGAGGAACTGAAAAGCTCAAGGCCAATTCATTTACAAAATCAAAATTCTTATGTTTACACATTAAAATAATGGTTTGGGAAAGTAGATTGGCTCGAGAACCAAGCAGAACCCCACAAAAAAGTGATATGTGCTAATTCAGGTCTTAAAAATGGAAAGGGTTAAAATCCGATGTTAAGTCTTGCAGAATTCCGATTCTGTATTTTTATTCTGATTCCCTCATTGAAAGGAATATATTTAAATTCTGTTATCTTAATGTCTGGATTTTAAAATACACATTTTAAAAAAATGTTCATCTGTACTTATTTCCTGGAGTAAAACCGTAAAACCGATGGACTTGCATAATTTTTCCAAATATAATACTTATGCAGAATGTTTTTAGTAGCTAATTTGAAAAACATAGGTAAGATGAATGACATTAATGATTTTAAATAAATGATAAAGTTCAACTCAATAGTTTTATGACGTGTCCCATTTTACATAACGTAGCATATAAATGCTCTAAGCTGATAACTTCTTTTTTTTCTATGTGTCATGTTCTTTTAGAATGTGGCTGATGCAGTTGATCATGGCTCTCCACAATTTCCTATCCATCGTGATCTTAGCAATGTTTCTCCCTTTTTCAAGCCTCCCACTCGTGCCGCATCAGTTAAGTGATCCGTCCTATTCGCCCGATCTTGCGGTCGATATACCCTGTGAGAGTCAAGTTTTCCAAACCTTCTGTCCTCATTTTGCGTTCAATAAATTTTAGCTGTTTCTTTCTGACTCTGAGTATAAGCGTTCTTTTTGTTACAATTTTCTTTAAGATTTTCTCGTTGCTTACTCGCTCCGTCCAAGAAATCCTCAGTATGCTTCTGTTGAACCACATTTTTTGTTAAATCCAAATTTCTTCTTCATCTATGGTGAGCTTGTCCAGCATTCAGTGCCATACAAGAGGATTAATATCGCAGCAATTCAGCACCATTTTCTTTGTTTCTAAGGAAATAATGCAAGTTTCTCAATATCTTCAACATCTTTTCACATGCTTTTCTTTCGAGTAAACATATCTCTATACGGCTTACGGCCTATTACGTTGAATACACCGGTTCTCGCTCGATCACCGAAGTTAAGCAACGTTGAGCCTGGTCAGTACTTAGATGGGTGACCGCTTGGGAATACCAGGTGCCGTAAGCGTATAGTGACAGATGTGCGTTGTGGTGCAGTAGATATCGGCTCGGAAAGAGAAATCGGTGAGCCGAGTTCGAATTCCAGTTGAATACCCTGCATTCACTTAAGCACTGGTACCCTTGGAAAAGGGTACCAGTGCTTAAGTTCCTTCCCTCCAGTTATGGGTTAAATAACAAGGGTAGGACTTGGGGACCCTGCCCTTAAAAACAAATCCCAATGAACTTTGATACTCGAAAAGAAAAATGTATTACTAGACACAAAACTTATATAAAAAACAATAAATTGTTGAAAGAAAAAGGTATTACCAGTAATAAATAAAGTTTAGTTGGCAATAAATGACCCGCCGAGGTTGATTTGCCATAAAAACAAACAAACCAACATCTCTATACACACTTTATCTGTCTATAACTGCTCACAGTTAAGCATATCCTAATAGAATGCAAAAATACAAAGTAAAAAAAAAAAAATTGCAACAGATACACAATTTTCCTATATTTTTCAACAATGTATCTGTTTCTCAAATAATCGTCAATTAAGGGCTATACGTTGGCCGGTCATGTTTCTTTCAATCCATGACTGAATAAGCAGAAGATTTTCCCGTAGTAGGTTACCATTTCTTTCTGCAGTAGACCGGTTGATGACCAAGACTTTAAGACCCAATCTGTCTTGCTATTCAACTCATAGCTGGAGGGAGAAAATATGGATTCATACCTTTCCAATATTTTAATCACATTTTCTCTATGTGTTATATATATATATATATATATATATATATATATATATATATATATTATATTTGTGCTATTATGCTTTAATATCATTCCAAATTAAAATTTGTATGGTGTAGACATTTTAGCCGAAATACGTGCTGTTTATCGGTAGAATATGAAAGAAAAAAATGAATAATTTAATTACATTTTCTTTATGTAATATATATATATATATATATGTGTGTGTGTGTGTGTGTGTGTGTTTTACTATGTAGATAATAAAACTTGTATGGTGTAGATAATTTTTCTTTGTAGATAACAGGCCAAATATTAGCACCCTATGTGCGTTGTGGTGCATTGGATATCGGCTCGGAACGAGAAATCGTGGGGCCGAGTTCGAATTCCAGCCGAATTCATTGCATTCACTTACACGCAAATACCCTTGGGAAAGGTATTAATCCGTCTCTTCCTTCCAGTTATGGGTTAAATAACAGGACAGATTGGGTTCTATAGCCTTGGTCGGCAACCAGTCTACCGCAGAAAGCAATGGCAACCTACTGCGGGATAATCTTCTGCCCAGTCAGTCATGTCTCTTTCGAGACATGATCGCCCAAGCGTGTATCACGTATGGCACTTAACTGACTGATTCACTTTTTAGGAACAATGTTCTCAGTTTAAACATGCTTATTGCCTGAATAGAAGAAACAAAAAGAGAAGAAACAGTGATCTTTGAATCTGTGTTAATAATGAAAACGACAATTACTTTTTATAATTGTGTCTCTCAGTTTCAATGGCAAGAAATGTAAGCAAACTTTCCAGTTCTTTGATCAGAGTTAATGGAAATAAAAGAGCGAAGAACTCTTTCCGGTTACACTTCTTTAAGTAGGGCGAAAGCAAACCGGATCTTTAGGAGAGGCAGTAAGTACTCTTGGTTAGAAGGGTTTGTTTCACACACAATAATATTAACGGATACTGGGCTATCTACTCATTTACAAAAAAGAGAAGTGTGTATGTGTGTGTGTATCTGTGAGTGAGTGAGTGAGTGAGTGAGAAACCACGCCAAATTTAAACTTTGTGATAAGAAAATTCGGCAAGATCTCGTATACGGACATTTGTTGTAGCAGACTCGGAAGCATTAAGAGGTACTTGTAGTTTGCTTAGCTTATGCTTAAATCCGTCAATGGGTACAAATGAATACTTTAAAAAAAAATTAAAAAAAAAAAAAATAACACGAAATTATGTCTTCGTAATTTTCATTTTTGTATCAAAGATCATGTAAAACATCATCTGAGAAACCCCTCACTACCTTCCATTAGCATGGCTGATGCTAACCTACAAGAAAATGAATCGTCGCGCCTTCTCGGGCGAACATTCTCAGCAGACACGAAGTGGAAAGACTATATGGAATCCATTGCTAGGTCATCTGCTAAAAAAGTTTGCTCACTGTGTCAGGGAGACAATTTTTCTCTCTAGAATTTATCTTATATATCTATAAGTCTGTCATTTGTCCATGCTTAGAATACTGCAGCCACATATGGTCCTGCTATTTACCTTGAACTCCTTGATAAGAGCCAAAGAAGAATCAGTAATATTATTGGTCCTGATCAGGCAACTTGGCTTCAGTCACTTACCCAACGCCGTAAGGTTACCTTTCTGTGCTATTTTTATAAATACTTTCATGATAATTGTTCGGATGAGCTCTTCGCTAGGGAACCTAGATTTATGAATTTAAACGCAGTACTAGACTGGCGTCGAGGTCTCATCAATTTACAGCTGAGTTGGATATATGTAGCCGTAAGTTTTATGCTAACAGTTTCTTTTCCCCGCACTTCTCGCTTGTGGAACTCCCTTCCGGCTCCAAGCTTTCTAGCCAACTTTAATCTACAAAAACTTAAATACAATGTCAATCGGAATCTACGGTTCCTTTGATTATTCTTTTCTCTTTCTGCTCACTATTAATGCTTCTGTTCCTAATTCTTGCCAATTCCGGATCTACTTAGTTATTTCCCGTTAACTCAACTCTCTAAGTTTTTTGTTCTTCGCTGCTGTAGCCTGATATTGAACTCACAACTTTTTGGATCAAGTCACTGGATCTAACCAATGGGCCATGTGTACACATGACGAACAAAAATGAGCTAAATGGAGAAAGGTTTTCTGCAAACTTCGTCAATCTACATTTAAAGAACGAAAAGAAAAAAAAAATAAAACACTTGAAGTTAGGCAGATGCTCTGGTCAAAAGTCATTGCCCGCTCATTCACATGTACAAGATGAAAGACGTCAATTGAAGAGGGAAAAACACATCCATCGAATCAAAAACAAACTACGAAGCCTGGTTGACGTTATTTTCCCAACCACAAAACACATATTCACTCTCGTTCAACTTCCTGTTCATAAGTGTGCCTTATTAAACAATTAACAGCCGATAACTGTATTTCATGATGATGGTCAACTGGGAAATAAACTATATGGAACAGGGTTCAAAATAATTAGCTTCTTCATATATGACGTCATATTTAAAAAGTCTCTCACTGTATTAAAATATTAATCTGATATACTAATGTAATTGTGAATCGATCATATGCATTTCCGGTTTTATTTGTAAAACTGAGCAGATAACATAGTGGTTAAAGTCTTCATTCCTAAGTGCCGGGTTTGTGATGAAGAAAACAAATGTAATGAATTTGGCAAGTTACTTGATAAATACACAAGATTGATGAAATATTTTGGGGTTTTCGACAAACGTTCATTAATAATATTTTCTTTTTCTTATATTTTGAACACTTTACGTCTTAGTTGCTTTATTGCCTTGCTTGAGGTGAAATGATTTTTAAAATTTACCCATCGCTTATAAAAAAAAAATGTTTTAATGCTCATATTATAATGTTTGAATATTATTTAAGGGCGGATTTTGTAAAACCATGATTTGATTTTAGTAGCTTACACGTTGGTCCCATGTGGTCCGCGAACACAAAGACACAAAGCTTTATTTTACTCCCTTCATCTCTTTTAATTCACAAATATATTTCATATTTTCTTTAGCGAAATTTTATGAAATTATTCTCACATAAAAAAATATTTTAAAAATATAGCAAAATATAAAATAATCACAAAATGAAAATATATGTAATTGTTATATAATATTTTATTTTATACACGGTAGATTAATGGACAGCAACTCGGATTGAGGATTCGAAGAACCGAGTTGGAATTCCAGTCGTTACATTCACTTACAGAAAGGTATGAATCTATCTCTTCTACCCACGCCCAGAACAGAATGGGTCCTATAGCTTTGCGTGGTAACCTGTCTAGGAGAAGGAAAACTCAGAAATCAAGACCTACAACTATGGGTTAAATAAGTCAAGCGTGATGACTACGATTACACCTCTGAAGGCATGGTCAACCAGGCAGAGAGAAAGTTCAGAATCTGGATTTGTATAATGAGCCTTACACCATTTTTAATTTTTTTTTTTCATTATCATAACGAAAATTCCTATCTATGAAGATAATTTTGTTTGCATAGGAAAATAAAAGTAGCTACGAACAGAATTTTAATCGGTTTTGTTTGTTCGAGTTAGCTCATAAGAAGTGTCTCAAAACAAGAATAAATTGAATACTTTATTCACTTATTTTCTAATGTTTGGATATCACTAGTGCCGCCTAAGCACGAATTTACACGAGATACTAGATTGGCAACTAGGTCCCACCCTTTTACAGTTAAACAAATAAGATGTAACCGTAAATTCTACTCCAACAGCTTCTTTTCTCGCACTTTCCGCCTGTGGAACTCCCTTCCACAAGTCTGCTTTCCCGACAGTTACAATCTCCAGGTGTTTAAATGTAGGGTCAATAGACACCTCCTATCACACTAACTCCCAACTATTCTCACAACACTCTCATCTACCCAACCCTCATTCTCGGTATCCTTACCCGCCTATCACCCACCCTCTGTCATTTCCTATATTTAATCAGCCTTTCTCCACTCTACATAGCCCCCTGCACAGTAGTGGCAGTGACATGCCTTGCTCGAGGTGAAACGCTTATAAAAAATTAAAAAAAAATATCAAAAACTAAAAATTGAAAATGTACCGCGAGATTTCGACATGGAAAAAAAAATTAATAAAATAAGTCTTTGACGATTATTGTTAATGCACATTCTAGAATCGAGTCGTTACAGTTGTAAGCAGTGAAGAACAAGTAAAAATGACACAGTTTTTTTTTTAAATTAATGTGGGACTGATTCTCCAGTTTTTGCCGCCTTTCCTGTTGCATTCAAATAACGAGGTTTACTGAATTAACTCATAATGTTGTTCTAGTGCGAACTTCCGCCATTATTCACGGTTGGTTGTCGTTGATGACGTTCGTGAGTCTTCAGGTTCATTTTGAATATCCGCAATACGAACAACATTAAAAACGCTGGAAAAACAAAGTTTATGACGACCCCACAAAATAAAGAGGCGATAAATCAGATATTAAATTCTAAAAATTCCTCCTAGGATGTGCGTTGTGGTGCAGTGGATACCGACTCGGAACGACAAATCGGGGAGCCGAGTTAGAATTCCAGTTGCATTCGTGGCATTCACTTACGCACAAATACCCTTGGGAAAGGTAGTAATCCGTCTCTTCCCTACAGTTATGGGTTAAATAATACGACCGATTGGGTTCTATAGCCTTGGCAGACAACCAGTCTACCGTAGAAAGCGAATGGCAACCTACTGCAGGGTAATCTTCTGCCGAGTCAGTCATGTCTCTTTCGAGACATGATCGCCCAAAGCGTGTATCACGTATGACACTTAACTGACTGATTCTATATTTTGATCTGACTTTTCTCATTCGGTCTTTATTTCAAATGCTTCATTGCTCTATCGATGGTCTCCACCCACCAAGGGCCACCTCCCGATAATATTCTTCTGACCAGTCTTTTCATTTAGACTCAAGTATGAATTCAAACATCTTTTACATATAGAATAAACACGATTATTGTGCATCTATAAACTGCCTGGCAAGTGCTTACGTACAAACTCGAGTATAAATCCGATCAATGTTTACAGATAGTTTTATTTAAAACAAAGATATTTTAAATAAAGTTTCGTCATGGAAACCCCAACAAAAGTTGATATATCGTAAAACTGACCAGTGTTTTGAACGTATCCCACTCCTTTATTTTCTTCTCCTTCTTGACCAGTTTTTCATTTTGTTAATTTGCTTTTCCGAATGAAAAAAAAAAAAAAAAAATTCCAAGCTGTCATGAGCATATTCCCGGGCTATCCCTACAACTTATCGCAGAGACAGCGTTGGGCATCTTTACTGAAAAAAAAAAAAAAATCCAGGATGCATTTAAATAAAAAGAAAAAAGTTACTCCAGAATGATCCGATGAATTAATAATCAGATATCGCGAAATGAATAAAAAGATCCGCTTGTGGCAGGTTGCGCAATTCACGTGACTGAATAATTTCAGTCATCATTGTGCTTTGTTTTTAAGGCTAGCACATCCTCAGAAGTAGCACAGGCTTCTGGGAGAAGGGTTATCTTTACTGCGTCATCGCTAGATATGTCAACCAAACAAGGCTGAATAAGCTTACCAGCAGACTAACCGGTTTTTAATTCAGAGCTGTCCATCCCTCTGACTGGTTGCCAATCATAACTGGAGGGAGAAGAGATGGATTTACAACTTTTCCAAGAGTATTTGTGCGTAAATGAACGAAACCAACTCAGCCAGAATTTTAAATCGGTCCGCTAAAAGTTGCACTACACGCACATCCACAGATAATATATATATATATATATTAATGCAGGTTTCATTGAATAATATAGACAAGTTTTGTCTATTAATTTAGTGTAGGATCCGTTCATACCGTCTGATATACTTGATGGTGATGTCGTTGAAAGACAACAAAAAATCACAGTAATTGTTGATTTTTTATCGGGTCTAAGCTTTCGGCTCACATAAGCCATTATCAAAGAGTAAATATTAACACACAGTAAACATAGAACATTTAAGTTATTAACAATAAAGAGAATTGAATTGAAAATATAAGTCCATCCCTACCGTGGCGGATGGCCGAAGACAGTGACAAAATAGTGGCGTTGTGGTCCCTGGTCTGATTACAGGCATTTGAGTACGTTATTGGAAATATCAAAATTGATTGTATTCAAACCAGGTTTATATTATTCAATGAAACCTGCATTAATGAAAAAATGCTGCCAAAATACACACAATATATATATATATATATATATATATATCGATGTTTGTTTTCTATTTACATTGCTCATAAACAAAATTGAAATACAAAGATCAGTAATCAATAAAAAAAACGAAAATGTTTTTGTTTTTGTGCTTGTTTTTTTTTGTAACTTTTTTACGTTCAGAAACAACAATCTTAACTCTTAGAAAAAGAAAGTGGGACATAATATTAATTATTAAAAATTACGCTTTAAAAAAGGGAGGGATAGAAGAAATAGCTAAAAAAACAAGTAAGCAGTGGGGAAACACTCCTCATCTACTTTTAAATTTAAATTTCAAACGCTGGTCACCGTTAAACTAGTAGTTTCAGTCCAACAATGCTTCAAGTACACATATGCATTTTTACGCACTTCAAGTTGAATATATATATATATATATATATATATATATTTTTTTTTTTTCTAGACATATTCTATTAAATATAAGAGACAATGAATGTCTATTATGTTTAATCATGAGCCGTTCTAAACGTCGTATTTTTGCTTTAATTTCAGTTGAAAATAAAGACAAAAATTCTCCAACATTTGGATAATTATTTATTGGTTTTCTTCTAAGCTTTCGGCTCACATGAGCCATCTTCAGAGAGGTAGTTTAAACTGAAATATTATAAAATCCACCATCACCGACGATAAACTACCTCTCTGAAGATGGCTCATGTGAGCCGAAAGCTTAGAAGAAAACCAATAGATAATTATCCAAATGTTGGAGAATTTTTGTCTTTATTTTCAACTGAAATTAAAGCAAAAATACGACGTTTAGAACGGCTCATGATTAAACATAATAGACATTCATTGTCTCTTATATTTAATAGAATATGTCTAGAAAATTACTTGCTGCCTCGATATACTAAATATATATATATATAACCCGGATATAAGAAACCCTGATATAAGATAAACTCGGATATAAGAGAGATTTTCTCTGGTCCCAATTGAGAGCCTGTAATGTATATAAAATAGACCAAACCCGGATATAAGATAACTTTTATCCGGTCCCGACAACTCTCTTATATCAGGGTTACACTGTATATATATTCAACTTGAAGTGCGTAAATATATATATATATATATATAAATTTAGTGTATCGAGGCAGCAGATAATTTTCTAAACATATATTGTTAAATATAACAGACAATGAATGTCTATTATGTTTAATCATGAGCCGTTCTAAACATCGTATTTTGGCTTTAATTTCAGGTGAAAATAAAGTCAAAAATTGTCCAACATTTGTATGTTTTTTTTATTATGCTGATTCTAAGCTTTCGGCTCACATGAGCCATCTTCAGAGTTCGGTTACTGGGATGTTAACATGTGAGCCGAAAGCGTAGAACCAGCACAATAAAAAAATAAAAAAAATATTCAAATGTTGGACAATTTTTATCTTTATTAAAATTAAAGCCAAAATACGATGTCTAGAAAATATATCTATATCTATATATATATTAAAATAAGGAAAAGTAGGAAGGTAAATCCCAAAGACCCGATCCTAATTAATATTTATATTTTAATATTAAAAAATGATACAGCTCAATGCAATTAAAATTACAGAGCCAATTATAAAATAAAATAAATTTCGATGTTCAAAACTGTTGAATGATCATTTCAACATGAAATCCCTTAGAGAGATTTCACGTTGAATGATCATTTCAATCCCTCTTAGGGATTTCATGTTGAAATGATCATTCAACAGTTTTGAACATCGAAATTTATTATATATATATAAATGCAGACGACAATTCTACTCCTCCAGCTTCTTCTCTCGCACTTCCCGCCTGTGGAACTCGCTCCCATATTCTTGCTTTCCTGACGGCTACAACCTCCAGAAATTTAAATGCAATGTCAATACTCATCTATTAACCACTGGACTTTAGCTCTCTCCTCACCCCCGTATAACCTTCCCTTTCTCTCCACCTATGTATCTGTCATCGCACCTGCTTTCTCAACTTTCTATTGTTCCTTTCTAACTAGTTTGTACTCCTCACTCTTTTCTAATTAATCTTTTTACAGTTAAGTAGCCCCCAGCTCATCAGTGGCATTTCTGCCTTGCTTGGGGTGAAATGATTAAAATATATATATATATATATATATATATATATATATATATATATATATATATATATATATATATATATATATATATATATTTTTTTTTTTTTTTTTTTTTTTTTTTTTTTTTTTTTTTTCAGTAAAGATGCACAACGCTATCTCTGCGATAAGTTGTAGGGAAAGCCCGGGAATATACCCCTGGCAGCTTGGAATGTTTATTTTCAAAAAAGCAAAATGAAAAAATGAAAAATTCACCAAACAGGAGAGAGAAATAAAGGAGTGGGGTACGTTCAAAAGCCAGATTTATATAACAATATCTGTGGTAAATTTCAAAACCAAACCATCTACAACTCTTATCGTAAAAAAATCAACTAGCATTAACAGGAATTGGTCAATTTTACGATATATCAAACTTACTTCCTTCTTTCTTTATTTGGGGGGGGGGGAGGGAGGGTTCCATTACGAAATCTGTTTATTTTACCTATGCATGTAAACTATATGTAAACATTGATCGGATTTATTTATATAAGTGTATTTCGGCAACAATCCCTCTTTTATGCAAGTTTCATTAAAAATGACAGACAAGGTTCTATTTTTAAGTTTTTCATATAGTTTTTCATGTGATCATATATATATATTCTTTTTCCGAACAAAAAATATATAATACTTGTCGAATGTTTTATTTATCGAAGCGCTTTCGTTTCTAATGAAATTATACTTTGCATTAACGGTTTTATTTTTTGTTTTTAACAAACCAATGTCATGTGATCTATGACGATAGTAGCGTCTTATAATGTTTGAGTGCGCGCGATATTTAGCGTCTCATTAGAAAAATATGAATAGAATTAAAAATAGTTTATAACTCATTAACATAAAAAAACAGTTTAAAATTTAAATAATGTTTTTTGTAACAAAGAATATTGCTCACTAATACTTAAAAAGTTATCTTCTACAAATAAATGCTTTCTTTTCTATCGCCATAGGGAAATAATATCATTTCCCTCACAACAACCGTGATGATTTGAGGTACTAAACAGTTACAAACCACATTAACATTTTGATACACACACATAAATATAAATTATAAACGTTTATTTGTTACAGAAACCTAAACTAGCAAAGAAATTTTCTTTTACATGTTTTCAGATCTTAGTTGCATCAAGGTAACTAATCAAACCATTTTTGACTATTAAAACGCTTATGGATACAAATGTCAAAAAGGTTGATTAGTAATTGGAGCTCACCTGAAAGTGAGTTGCTTGTATAATGCTCTTCATGCCAATGACACTTCCACCGAGCTTCTTCTCTACGGCATATGATTTTCCTCTGAACTTGAATGTCTTTATCTCAAATTTACATTTTTCGAGAAGAAGGCATTCAAAAGAAATGTAAATTTTTAAATCCATATTGCGCAACTGACTCATGTGTTTGATGTATTGTAAATTTTTTTCTCGTTTACAATTGATCGCTAGCAAAATACGACAGACTACACCAATAGAAAATAGAATATAAAAGCTTTTTTTTCTAAGGCGTATTAAGACGGTGGATTTAATTTAGCACAAACCCAGAAAATACGCAGCACCTTGTGTGAAGCGAAACTTCTGAGACTGCGAGACTACCTTGTTAAGTTTTTAGCTATTACCCCAATTCTATGTGCTGTATCTCTTCAGAATGTTGGTACATAATAAATGTTGTCTTTTTGCTATTTCTCCAAAACCTTGTTCCGCCATCCATTTACTCTAACAGCTAAATTTGTTAAACGTTGTTTTCCTCTGTCTCTCTAGCCTTCAAAATGTGAGTATCAAATTATCTAAGCCCTGTCTTTTGTAGCTCTTAATAAATTTTGTCTATGGCTATTTATTCTAAACCCTGTTCCGCAATCCATTTACTCAAGCTCACTAAGTTTGCTATTTGTTTTCGTTTGTCTTTCTTGCCTTCAGTGTGTTCTGTGAGTATTAAATTTTCTTGCTATCTTGTTTAGAAATTTAAAATGTCACTTCCTGATGTTAAGTATAAGTGTCATTTTTGTTTCCATTTTCTCTAAAACTTTGTCATTGCTCACACGTTCGATCCGTGGATTATCTCAACACGTATGCAATAATCCAGAATCTTCCAATCCTTACATCTTGAGAAAAAATCGCATAATGGCTAAATTTTATGATTGTCAATTTTACGCTAGTTTTGAGAAGGCGCGGCATTTTAATGGATTTTGCAAAAAAATAGAAAAAATGTTCCAATTCAATACCAGGACAGAAATTACTTCTTTATTTCTAACCTATATATATATATATATATATATTTCTTTTTTTTAATTTTTTTAGCGATCGAAGTTCTAAATGGGAATTGAAATAAGGTTTGTTTGTTGGGCATTTGTTGAATTTAACAATTGTTGTTTAACATAACAATAATCAATTATTTTATTAAATTAAAAAAAAAGAAGATATTATTTGCTTTTTAGTCTTCATGATATGAAACGCAAAACTTACCCTGTCTCTTGGCGTCTTTCTTTTTTTACTGGCTGATCACTGGCACTACGATTTGTAGTGGTAAAGATCTCCGTTTTTCTTAATGCTTTCTCTCTCTTCGAACTGCAATCCTTGATTTTAAAAAATCTAGTCTAATTTTTCTTCAAGTTCTCAAAGTCAGTCAAATATTAAATTCCAGTTTGGTCAAAGTTTCTGCAATCCAAATGCAACCGAAGACGCCTTGAAGCGTAATGATAAGCGAAACGGCCGACGACAAGTATATGTATCATAGTAGGCGGAGATTAAATGTCGCTGCGCATCATTTGATTGGCTGTAGCACACGTGCGGAAAATATGACTGCTGCTAAAAACAACGGCACTATTGTCGTTGCTTTTCTATGATAAAGAAACTGATTCTCTTCCTAATTTATTGAACCTAAGGTGACATGCTTTCTTCTATTAAATTTTAAACTTTAATCAGAATTCTAATAAAAGCAAAATTAACCAATAATAGTCACAACCAAAGGTTTGTTTCTATGAGAAAACCCCCAGAACTTTGTAAGTTTCAATTAGTTAATTGTAATTAGTAGAAGTAGATATTATTAAACAATTAATAAAATTTTAAAAGCATCCAAAAGTGACTCATGAATACATTATATTTTCTTATTTTTCTTTGTTATCAGCATCTGATAACTTTATCAGAGCCTGATCGTGCTTAAATTCTCAAGTGTGGGCCTTATTTCATTAAACTACTAGCAGTATAGCCCGGTGTTGCTCGGGTGTAATGAAAACTTTAAAACTAATCCATGGTCCTGGAGCTCAGACTCAGCCTAAAGAATATTTGTGTGAAGTTTGGTGAGAATCGGAAAAAAAATTGTGGATTTGTATAAAAGATATACAAACAGACAAACAGGCACACACACACAAACATCTTGCCTCTTATAAATATATATATATTATCGATTTTCTGCACTATTGTAAGAACTGCAACCTTGAAACTTCTGAATATCGTTTCTTATGTCTTTGTCTATGAGTGTATCAAATTTGATTAAAATCGGACCACTCCCTCTATAATCCGATTTTTTCGATTATCGATTTTCGATATTTATCGGGGGTACCTCGACACAAAACCTAGCTAAGAACACTCGCAGACGCTTATGGTACAACTGTGTAAATTTTCAAGAAAATCGGTTCAGTTGTTTTGGATTCTATAGGTAACGGACACACACACACACACACACACACACACACACACACACACACACACACACAGTTCCATTTATAAATAAGTTTAGATAGATATAGACCTATGAGAATTAGAAAAGGCAGTTATTTAATTCTTAAATTAATATCAATCCTTCTATATAGCAATGAATGCTGGACATCTATATATATATAAAAGGCAAGATGTTTGTGTGTGTCTGTCTATCTATCTGTCTGTCTGTATGTCCTTTATATAAATCTACAATTTTTATCTGATTCTCACTAAACTTCACACAAATATTCTTTAGGCTTCCGATCAGGTCATGGGCTACTTATTTTTTCCGATTTCCTTCCGATATCAGAAATTGATACCCTGATATTCGATCAAATCTGATGAATATCAGGATTTCAGTCGTGGTTCTTGCTGAAGAATTTGCTCTAACTTGGTCAAATTATAGTTTTTAGTCTCAGACATTAGTAGATCTTTAGACGATTCATTTTCCCCGATATCGGAAATCGATACCTCGGATATTCTATCGAATCTGATCAAAAACCGATATTCAGCCATCAATATGGCTCATTTTCTCCAATTTTACTCCCGATGGGTACGATAAGTTTTCATGGACTTACTTAGGTTAGTTTATCCTTGGATGACTTATTTGAGTCTGATATTGGAAATCGATACCCCGATAAACTATCGGGTCTGATCAAAATAAGGTTTTCAGCTCTTTTATTTTGGTTTTTCTTCGGGTTTTGCTCCAAGTAGGTATAATTGTAGTTCTTAGTCTCAGCCATGATATCATTTACTCAGAGGACTTATTTAGCCTTCAAAATTCAGTTTGCGACGGAAAATTTATTTGACATCGATATCAGAAATCAAAATTTGACTTACATCCATTCATTTTTCTTTCAGTCTACGATTTCGCTTTGACTGGAAACAACTATTGCTTTTTAGTCTTTCGTGCCAACGTCTAAAGAGTCTGAGCTCCAGGACCATGGATTAGTTTTAAAGCTTTCATTACACCCGAGCAACGCCGGGCTATACTGCTAGTTACTGATAAAGATAAGACTTGAGACAGCAGAGATGTGATTCTACAGAAGGATGCTGAGAATAATATAGACGAGGCATCTGATCAAAAAATGAAAATCCTCAAGTCTAGAGTCAACAATTATCTATCCTATATGTTTTCATAATCATCACTTATTTCCTTCTTATATATTAATGCAACAGCCTCATTTAATAACACTCTACCTCAGGTGGCTCTTGAATTTTTTTATTGGGTAAACATTGAGTAAAAAAAAATTATCACCAAAAAGAAAGAAGCAGTAGGAATATTCGGGACAAATGAGGAAGGAGAGCTTGGAGAAACTAACTCACATAATATATTGAAATCAGTAGTGGTAGAGAGAGAGAAAAAAACAGTAATATTATATGACTATAAATATAGACATTCAGTCAGTTAAGTGCCATACGTGATAAACGCTTGGGCGATCATGTCTCGAAACAGACATGACTGACTGGGCAGAAGATTATCGCAGTAGGTTGCCTTTCTGCGGTAGACTGGTTGCCAGCCAAGGCTATAGAACCCAATCTGTCCTGTTATTTGACCCATAACTGGAGGGAAGGGGCGGACTTATACCTTTCCCAAGGATGTTTGCGCGTAAGTGAATGCAAGGCATTCAGCAGGAATTCGAACTCGGCTCCCCGATCTCTCGTTCCGAGCTGATGTCCACTGCACAACTCACTATAAACATAGCCAGTACTAAAATACGCCAATCTAGAACATTATAATTATATACTCTATTACACGTGTTCGCCAGTTAGTAACCTATGCAGCTGATACGAAGTTACACCAGTCTAAAACCAAATGCTATTACTGTAGATACATCCTAATGTCATCTTTTAATGCTACGTCCAGGGCCGGATTTAGATGAAGAGAGACACGAGGATATTCTACTTGTGAGTCCCTTTCAAACCCTCCATTCTCAAGAGTAGAAGGAAATGAAAGAATGCTAAATTAAACAATTTGAGTAAAGCTAAGGATGTTAATGCATTATTCAAAGTCTACAATTCATTACAACATGTGTAAGAAAGGTCTATGAGAGAGTCAAAATATTTACTCCTTGGCTGGAGACCCCGGAAATTTTGAGGCTCTGCTACGCTGTTAAATCCGGCACTGGGCACAATTCAGAATGTAAGTGATTATGATTCTCTACAGAATTCGCTACTTTATGATCTGTGAATTGTCATAACTTTTTGATCCCTCCCATGTCTTTTGAACAGGAGATGTTTATCCCTTTTTCCTGTTTAGGATTGGGTTTCTGGACCATTTAAAAATTTACTTCGTCACTATACTTCTGACCTCTCTGCCTAAGCTCCTAAATTTTATTTCTTGTTTTTTGTTTATTTTATTAACCTCAATAGAAGTAGATAGATTTGCCTAATGTCCAGTTCAAGCACTTCACCGACCTTTTAACCAGGAGTAGATGTTTATCCCTTTTTCCTGTTTAGAATTGGGTTTCCGGATACTCTTAAAGTTTACTTCGACACTATACTTCTAAACTCTCTACCAAAGCTTCTATTTTTTTTTACTATTTATTATTTAAATTATTAACCCCAATAGGAGTAGATAGGTTCACTGATCATCGGTTCACATCCCTCACCAATTTTTTGAACAGGAGTAGAGTTTATCATCTTTTGTTCACTGTTTAAGATCAGACCTTATAAAAGTTTACTTCAGGTCTACACTCCTAACGCTTGTTTTTTTCTTAGCTAATATAACTCCACACAGTAACTCAATATTGAGTGGCTCTTTGGCCTTATATTGGGTGAACATTAGTAAAAATCATTACAATTAATAAATTATTTTTATATCTATCTTAGCAAGTCAAATATTCTATTATTAAAATAGCGTCCTCCTAATTACTCTTTTCTCTTCCTGCTCATTAATACCGTTTCTGTTTCTAATTCTTCCACACCCTGTAATCTCTTGTGTCTTGTGTCTTAGCAACTTTACTGCTTTGTATGGGGCGATCAGTCAGTTAAGTGCCATACATGATACACGCTTGGGCGATCATGTCTCGAAAGAGACATGACTGACTGGGCAGAAGATTATCCCGCAGTAGGTTGCCATTGCTTTCTGCGGTAGACTGGTTGCCAACCAAGGCTATAGAACCCAATCTGTCCTACTATTTAACCCATAACTGGAAGGAAGAGACGGATTAATACCTTTCCCAAGGCTCCCCGGCTTCTCGTTCCGAGCCGATATCCACTGTACCACAACGTACATCCGTATGGGGTGATACTAATATATATATATATATATATATATATATATATATATATATATATATATATATATATAAAATAGTCACATTCAAAAATTAAATTACCACAACGTACATCCGTATGGGGTGATACTAATATATATATATATATAAAATAGTAACATTCAAAAATTAAATTCAATTATCATTTATCCCTTAAAGCTCTCGAATTATAAATGTATAAAACTTCCCAAGAGAGTGGTCTTCCCACTTTTTCTAAAATATAGCTTTCCAGATCTGCCGCTGATATACTTGTGTGCACAAAGAGTAACTGGTTCTTTCCAATGATGACATGATCACTAGTTTAAGATGTGTAACCGAGGATGGTCGGAGAACTTACTGGCTGAAAAGTAGTAAAAATTAGGGCAGCTTTTCATCCGTATAATTTGCGGAATAATAATATTTCATATAAAAATTTAATCTCGACTTATAGCAAATAATGCTCTTTTTTAGCGTATGCTATCAATATTTTTATCATCCTCAAATATCGATTGGCCACCATAAGTTTATTAAGGATTATGATAAAGTAATTAGAGATTCGAAGGGTATAATTAGGAAATATATATATATATATATATATATATATAAGTAAATCAACGAATATAAGACTTGCAAGTGGTTTAATATTATTAACTTTTGTGTCAAACATTTTACAATTACAAGATTGTAATAAGTATACGAATATTTCTTTGCGAAAAAGACTGCCCTTTTATCGACTAATGAATGGACGAAAGAATGTATTCTATTTCACAGTTCATAAGTAGGGGATCATTTATTCTTTTTTTTTTTTTTTCAGTTGCAAATAATTCACGTTAAGCGGATGAAAAACAAAGATTTTCCAGCGACATTTAACAGGAATATATACAACTGAGAATAACTATTTATGGTAAATCTTTGTTAGGCCCGGGTCTGCAAGTGCACCTTTGAATTCCTTCTTTATTTCTAATGAGGGTTCAAGTCATGGTCTGTAGTGCGGCGGGAAATATTTGACAAAATTCCCGCGTTTGTGGTTGCTTCCTATTATGGAAACAAACATATTCCGATTGATGTGGTGACTTTATTTCAAGCACAACCAGCTTACAGCTGAATAAGTTGGAAATAACGTTTATTGCGTGGTTCCCGGAGGTTCAGCAATACTTAAGATGGCTAGCACTTGTATGGGCGACTACTATTTTTACTTCTACGATGCCCAGGATAACCAATTTACAGATAAAAGTAATTTTTCCAGGTATCTGTCTTCCCTGCAGATTGAAGATTTTGAATAGCCGTTTATAGAGACTATACGCCAGAATTGAGTCGATCAGTGTAGTTATAAAATCTAATATGACAACAGAAGTGGTATCAGCTGTTTACTACATGCAAAAGGAGCATTCTAATAAAGGAGTGCTTCCCAGTGAATCCCAGGTCTCATTTCCCCTACGTTTCCCCAATGACTCTCTTATTTTAGCAGAGTTCCCCCAGCTATAAATTAAATTACAGGGCAAACTCCAGGAGTTTAAATGTAAGGTCAATAGACACCTCCTAACACACTAACTCGCACCCATTCTCTCAAACACACTTCCTATGTACCTCCTTACTCGTCTATCACCCTCCTTCTGACATTTCCTATATCTAATCACTCTCTCAGCACCTTCCCCTTTGTAACCACCCCTGCGCTATAGTGGCAGTGGAATGCCTTGCTTGGGGTGAAGTGATTAAAAAAAAAAAAACTGGACTGTCTTGCCTTGTATGGCTGGCATTCTGAAAGAAGAATAACTATGAATTAAAGTTTTCGTTAAAAAAAAAAAAAAAATAGAGCAGTCTTTAGCTTTCATAGGGTAACCAATCTAGGAGAAAGAAAAGTCAAAATTTAAAACCAGTTTGAAGATGAATGAGCTCAGTTTCTTGCCTTAAATACAGCCACTAATGCGGTAAATGTGGTGCCCCAACGAACCTAATAGATTACAAAAATCAATTTTAAAATATGGAACAAAGTCATAAAATCTAGTACCATTAAAAGAAACTGAATTCGAATGCTCAGTGTTCCAATATCGGTTTACGTACTAAAATCAAAGCTAATTAATAAAATTAAATGTTCTTCTAGATAAATATTATTATTATTAGTAGTAATAGTAGTAATAATAGTAGTTCTTGTGGGCTTTGGATGCTTGTTATAGATAGTTGGTACGTTGTTATTATTAGCAGTAGTATTAATAACAATAAAGAAACTGATGCTAGCAATGATGAAGAGAGTTAACATTTGGGGGATATACAATGAGGAAAGAAGGTTTGTTGAGTTTAACATTCCCAGGACAAATTGAAGGCAAAAGAATATGGATACACAAGGAAACAATGGAGGGTAGAACAAGGAACTCAAAAAAAAAAAAAAAGAAAAAAAGAAAAAAAAGAGAGATGTAGTAAAGAGGTAACCAGTATAAGGGAAAATAGTTCTGAATTCTAAATCAGAAAAAGAATAGACTATGTTATTATATCCAACCCACTACTTCTACGTCTGCAGTACATGTGTTGCCTCTACAACTTGAATGGTTAGTGGTGGGTATTTACCTGTTCTCCCTCACTGAGGCAAGATGTGATACAAGGTCGGATTTTTAAACTGAGGACTCCGGGCGTGAACGCTTGGGTTACTGGTCAAAGATTGCCCTGCCCCCGCCTACACGGCAATTGGGCACAGCGCTAGTCTTAGCTGGTCATTGCTTGTCAAAGCTGGTCAAAAGCTGGTCTTAGCCGGTCATTGCTTCCAGGCGACCGGCGAGCAGGAAGTGAGTATCTGAGAACAGATACTACATTTTGATTCTGTCCCGCCAGAATGGTTAGGGAACTTGCGATTATAATTGTTTTTTATTATTTTTATTTTTTTTTTACTATTATACTTATGAAAGCTTGCCGTATTTATCGGTTTCTTTGGGACTGTTCCGGTTTGATGTGTGTCCCGATGATAAAAGCTATCAGTATTGTGTGTCTGTATTTGTCCAACCGCCCTGAAGTTCAAGAGATATCGGGTCATGAAGAAAACTTCATGATACAATAGACTAAGCCTATTATAAAAACTGAAAACTTTGTGATTTGGAAATTATGGCAAGCCACTACTTATGCCTTATATATGTATCTAAAATTCTTTCTCCAGTTAAAATTCTTCCCTCAAGATTTTAAATTTACTCTATTGGGAGTCAAGTGCTTCCTATATGAGTATCAATGTGATACAGAAAGTAATTGCAACACAAAGGATTACACTAGAATTTAAAGCTACCGCCATATCACGTTGAATCGACAAAGTTGATCAAAGTCATGACTCATGAGTACCAAGATGGGTGACCGCTTGGAAATACCAGGTGTTGTACGCTTGGATGTGCGGGTGGTGTAATCTATAACTGCTAGGAATTGGAAATCTGAGAGCCAAGTTTCAATTCAAGTCAGGTTCGTTTTTTTACACTTAATCGCAAATATCCTGAGGAAATGTATGAGTCGAATTCACCTCTTCTCTCCCCGGCTATGGGTTAATTAGTAGACTTTGTATCAGTAAAAAAATATTATTTTCTCAAAAAATGGTTACAATCTAAAAATATTTTCTGGTTTTAAATAAGATAAGTCGTAAAAAAGAACAAATCAGTCAATACACCAGAATGTAAAGGTTGAAATGATACTAACTAAAAAAAAGTTCTTATGGAACACTACTTCAAAATGGGTAACTGATATATGTTTTATTTTATTTTTTGTTCTAATGTATTCAGTAGTTCGTTCTTGCATGCATTTCCTAACCTTAATTTGTTACACTCAAACCCAGAAATAAGGTTAGATTAATTATGAAGTAAGCCAAAAATAAAAATTAAAAAATTAAAAAAAATTTTAAAAAATAAAATAAAGAAACTAAGCAGCACCTCAGTTTTTTATAATTGTAAATTTAATAATTAATTATTATAAATTTAATAATTATTACCTATAAATTTAATAATTATTGTAAATTTAGTAATTATTATAAGTTTTTTTCATAAATAATTAAAAAGATAAATAAATAGAATGTGTTTTCTCTTGAATTATGCCGTGAGTGTATGTAGCAGTTAATAGCGCAAAAAATGGGATTGGCGTATCAAGTTCAAATTACAGCTGAAGCAACGCTCGTTTTGCCAGAAAATATCGATGGGAAAGACATGAAACCATCTCTTTTCCCCACAAAACTAAAGATTAACAGCATCAACACCTACTATGTTGATGCTGGGCCCGTTACTCCACTGGGGGTGAACAATCTTAACTACATACATGATGCACGCTTAGGCGATCATGTCTCTTTCGATCCATGACTAGGCCGAAGATTTTCCAGGAGTAGGTTGCCATTCATTTCTGCGGTAGACTGGTCGCCAACCAAGACTATAGAACCCAATCTATATTGCTATTTAACACATAGCTGGCGGAAGAAAAGATGGATTAATAATTTTCCTAATGGTATTTACGAGTAAGTGAATGCAAACAATACGAACTCGTTTTTACCAAATAGTATTTTCGAGAATATATATAGTCATCCGCAGACAGACCTGTTTCACTGTATCACTGCTCATAAGTACGGTTAGACATCCGACTGCTTCTAGCCAGAGTCGATACATATATATATATATATATATATATATATATATATATATATATATATATATATATAAAGTTATTTATAAATGGAACTGGGTCTGTGTGTGTGCATGTGTGTGTGGATGTGTGTGTGGACGTGTGTGTGTCCGTTACCTATAGAATCCGAAACGGCTGAACCGATTTTCTGGAAAATTTACACAGTTGTACTATAATCGTCTGCGAGTGTTCTTAGCGAGGTTTTGTGTCGAGGTACCCCCGATAAATATCGAAAATCGATAATCGAAAAAATCGGGTTATAGAAGGAGTAGTCCGATTTTAATCAAGTTTGATATATAGACAAAGACATAAGAAACGATATTCAAAAGTTTCAAGGTTGCAGTTCTTACAATAGTGCAGAAAATCGATAATAGATATTTATAAAAGCAAGATGTTCGTGTGTGTGTCTGTTTATCTGCCTGTATATCTGTATTTTTTCAATCCTTTTATTTTAGCTTTTGCTTCGGGTTTGGCTCTAAGTAGGTATAATTGTAGTTCTTAGTCTCAGCCATGATACCATTTACTCAGAGGACTTATTTACCCTTCAAAATTCAGTTTACGACGAAAAAACTTATTTGATATTGGTACCAGGAAATCAAAATTTGACTTACATCCATTCATTTTTCTTTCAGTCTACGGTTTCGCTTTAACTGGAAACAACTATTGCTTTTTAGTCTTTCGTGCCAACCGCCAAAGAGTTTGAGCGCCAGGACCATGGATTAGTTTTAAAGCTTTCATTACACCCGAGCAACGCCGAGCTATACTGCTAGTATATATATATATATTTTTTTTTTCTAAACATATTCTATGAATGTCTTTTATGTTTAATCATGAGCCGTTCTGAACATCGTATTTTGGCTTTAATTTCAGTTGAAAATAAAGACAAAAATTCTCTAACATTTGGATAATTTTTTATTAAGTTGGTTCTAAGCTTTCGGCTTATATGAGCCATCTTCAGAGAGGTTATAAGGACGGTAACACAAAAACATCCACCATCAGCAACGATTTTATTTGATGTTGACATAAAACTCCGCTAGGCAACGGCAAAAGTTACCAAAAATAACAAACGCAGTTCACAAATGTTGTCATTTCGCGCTCTCACGCGGTGTGACGTCATAGAACCGCATTGCAAAGTTGCGAACTGCGTCTCTTATATTTAACAGTATATGTTTAGAAAATTATTTAGAAAATTATTTGCCGCCTCGATACACTATATATATATATATATCGGAAGAACAAATTAAAATGGTGACGAGACACGAAATATCTTTTTAGGTAATTTGAGGGGCTGAATCCGAAAATGACCTTACTAACCCTGAATTTGAAAACGACCTTACTAACCCTTAATCTGAAAATGACCTTACTAACCCTGAATCTGAAAATGACCTTACATTTTCTTGGTTAGATACTGTTTTTGCTGTACAGGAATGCCTAATTTTTAGAAAAAAAGTATTTTTTCATTTGTTTTTTTTATATATGATATGGACCAATGGCAATATTTCTCAAAGTTAAATCGTAGAAACCTCTCAATACGTATTCAAATCATCAAATATTGGTCTGCTTATTGAGAAATACATTTTTCGAATAACAATCAAACCCTACGTCTTTAAAAATAACACGATTGGGTATAACAAGACCAACAAGTATTTTCATTTAATAAACTAACAGCAGAAGTAAAACCTTCGTGAACATAAGAACTATGGTAAAAAATTTCTTTTTCTTCATTGTCGATCATGTTTAATGTTATGTAAGTCTCTTTCGATACTCTAGCAGTAGTCAGCAATCATTCGTTTGTCTCACCATCTCTGGTAGCGCTCTTGCATTGTTTTGATATCATGATAGAATCGTTCTCCTTGCTCATCACTCAGATCGCCGCAATTATCCGGAAATTTATCTAGATGGCTATGCAAAAAATGAACCATAATACTCATATTAGCGATAAAGTTTTTCAGTTAATTTGAATATTGACGACAAATTGGAAAAGTTCAGTACTTCTGTTTTAAAATGTTTGACACAAAAACTTTTTTTCTTATAAAAATAGTTTATTTCAGATGGATTACATACATTGCTCGGCTAACCTGAAAATTTATGGGTTTCTAAGAACTTTAACTAAATTATTGCGATCACCCAAGATCGTTTTTCCAAAAATGAGAAATTTTCAGTACTGCAAAAAAGGTAGCTAACCATGAAAATCCAAGTTTATTTTCGGAATCAGCACCATAAAATGTATTTGTCTATATTTCTGAGATGAGGTAGTATTTATAGTATTTACATTATTCGGACTATTGTCTTCATTTTTGTTGCCATTTGTACGACGTTACAATCACTGGGGTATATGAACTCCATTCCTTGCGTAGTAGGGCCTCTTTTGGTAGCCATGAGTTAAATACTAGAGAAAAGCATTAACATCAAAAATTGTAATATGAACTCTGGCAAAAAAAGGGTTACTGAACATCAGGTTTATAAGTCCCAAAAATCCAGTTGTTCTTGTCCTTAAGTACACATGGATATAGACGTTCCTGTGACTTGACCCAAAGAGTTGTGAGTTCAATACCAGGTTACAGCAGAGGTGAACAAAGTAATTTAGAGGGTTAGAGGGAGATAACTCATGACTACCAAAAGGAGCACTACTACGCAAGGAATGGAGTTCATATGCCCCAGTGATTGTAATAAATGGTTCGGTTCGAAATTCCTAGCACCTGAAGAAGGCCGGAGCGTACAACGGCCGAGACGTCGTACAAATGGCAACAAAGATATGGACAATAGTCCGAATAATGTAAATACTGTACCATAAAATGTTTTGTTTCTTGGCACCAAAAATCGTGTTATTCATTTTATTTTGTTGGTTAACCATGTTCTGAAAGAGTTTTAAACCAAGAAGGAGGAGAGTTTCTTCTCAAAAGCTACCGCTTTGTGGAATAGAATCTCGGCAGGATCCTTTCCCAATCACTACAAACCTGACTTCTTAAAGTCTGGGGTTAAAACCGTTATCATTCCTACATAACTGCATGAACTAAACTTCTTGCTTTTTCTTACGCTCATACAATACCACCAGGGCCGTAGCTGATGCTAAAAAAACACCATGCACAGAGAAAATTGCCCGGATTTATTAGTTGACAATGTGATGACGTCATCAGTGTCATCTGTTTCCAGAAACTATGATTTTTGCGGATTTTTTGGCTATTCCAATAGAGATTAGGCACAGAACGTTAATGAAAGCAGGAAATCGGGTTCGGACTTTCTGAATATAACCAGTTTTTTCTCCCAAAATTAATAAATAAACAGATTTTTACTGCGTTCATTTGGATGTTTTATTCGTTTTCTTTCTTTCTTCGTGAATTGTTTAGTTTGATTTCTGACGAAGACATTTTTCCTTGCCCGGATTTTCACTATGATTGCACGGATCGGCCCGGTGTGCCCGGTAGTCAGATACGGCCATGAATACCACACAGTAGTCCATTATCTTTAGCTACTTTTTGTCCTTTATTAGGTGAACATTAGTATCTTAAAAAAAAAAAAACACTTACTATTTTTTATTTTGTTAGAAAACAGTTTGATCAATGTAAAACGGTTTAACTTTATATACGTTTTAAATTATTCCTGAACGTCCGAAACTATCTCAGTTCTTTTTTTGCCTTTCCGCCTTGGTAGTCATGAGTTATCTCCCTTGACGATGGTTTTTTTTGTTTTTTGTTTTTTGTTTTTAGGCTAATGTTTATTCTGGATGTGCGTTGTAGTGCAGCGGATATAGACTCGGAACAAGAAATCGGAGAGCCGAGTTCGAATTCCAGTGGAATACTTTGCATTCACATACGCACAAATACCCCTGAGAAAAGTATGAATTCGTCAATTCTCCCTTCAACTATAGGTTAAATAACAGGGAAAATTGGGTTCTATAGCCTTGGCTGACAAATAGTCTAGCGCAGAAAGTAATGGCAACCTAATGTGGGAAAATCTTGTGCCCAGTCAGTCATGTCTCTTCGAGACATGATCGCCTAAGCATGTATCACGTATGGCATGTAACTGACTGACTAAATGTTCATTCAAAAGCCACGTAATGTCGAGAGCTACTTAATGGGGTGTGTAATATGAACGCATGGATGTAAGAGAAAATGGTTGGAAATTAAGAATATGAGGATAAGGTGAATAGATAATGACTGGCCCGTGACTTAAAGAGCTTAAGATTATCGTTCTTAAGGAAGCAAACACGCGGGAAATTATTATTAAACAAAGTAACACTTCTTGGGGAAAAAAGCACTATGAATGAAGACTCCTCCTCCTCCTTCTCCTCCTCCTTACAATTGAAATACGGAGGAAATGACGGGAATTCGTTTGCGTGGACGTAGCCCTAACTATAAAAGTCTGAACTTTTGGATCTAAAGAATGGCGCACATTTATACAGTTATCATGAAAATAGCGATAGACTTGTAATATCAATGGAATATCTTCATTTTAACGCCCCGTATGATGCAACACAATTTCCTGAATTTCTAATTAACTTTTTATTTAGATCTAAACTTACTTATAAATGGAACTTTGTCTCTGTGTGTGTGTGTGTGTGTGTGTGTCCGTTACCTATAGACTCCGAAACGGCTGAACCGATTTCTTGAAATTTTACACAGCTGTACTATAAGCGTCTGCGAGTGTTCTTAGCTAGATTTTGTGTTGAGGTAACCCCGATAAATATCGAAAATCGATAATCGAAAAAATCGGGTTATAGAAGGAGTGATCCGATTTTAATCAAATTTGATACACTTATAGACAAAGACATAAGAAACGATATTCAGAAATTTCAAGGTTGCAGTTCTTAGTGCAGAAAATTTGATATCGATACTAGGAAATCAAAATTTGACTTACATCCATTCATTTTTCTTTCAGTCTACGTTTTCGCTTTAACTGGAAACAACTATTGCTTTTTAGTCTTTCGTGCCAACGTCCAAAGTATCTGAGCTCCAGGACCATGGATTAGTTTTAAAGCTTTCATTACATCCGAGAAACGCCGGGCTATACTGCTAGTGTTTAATAATAAGAATATATGCCTGGTCGACGGTAATGGTTAGAGAATTAGTCTGGTTGACTTACTATCGAGTAGCAGTTCGATTCTCACTGGGTCGTATATTTGTGTGTTTTTGCGATAAAATAATTTATAAACTTCAGGGCTAGTTTTTGGGCATCAATCCTAACTGCTAAGCTTCGAGTTTATAATTGTATCAGTTGATCTTAATTCGTTGGTCTTCATTTGAGTTTATAACGGTATCAAGTGGTCTTAATTCGACTCTGCCCAAAGAAAATCAAACTCACTAAAGTAGTATAAGTCTTGAAAACCAGCCGCTTAATCATTACTATATATTCGATGACTTTATCATTTAGTTTTTCTCTCTTTTCTTTATTTTTACTCCATCCCATATTTCTCACCGTTCTCCTTTATGCCTTTTCCTTTATTTTTTCTTTTAGAAAATAAGCCCAGTCTTGCCCAGTCAACAAATAGAACAGGAACATATCACCAGATGTTTTAAGAGATTCAAATTTTTGCAAAAGCTTCGGGGGTGGGCTGTAAAGTTCATAAGCTGACTATGAAAGTGGGATACTAGAGACGTGAAACATTGCATGCATTAATTTAAACACTTCTTATAAATAACTGCATTATTCTTTCAATTTTTTTTCAAATGTTGAGCAAATGATTTTGGATTACGATAGGGATAATTGCTTTTAAAATTTTAAATTAAAAATTACAATTTAGAACTTTCTAGTTTGGGCAAATTGCAGCCCGCGGGCCACATTCGGCTCGATTGGAATTCTGAATAGCACACCTAATTTCACGATGAAAATAACGTTTATAAAAATGTTGTTTGTTCCTTTTCGTTCTCACTTGTTCACTCACATGTACTCATGCATAACCATATATATATATAAACAATTATTAAGTACAATTTGTCTTGAATTTTGCAACATTTCGTTCTCTCTCCCCTCCCCTGTATAACCTTCCCTTTCTCTCCACCTATGTATCTGTCATCGCACCTGCTTTCTCAGCTTTCTGTTGTTCCTTTCTAACTAGTTTGTACTCCTCACTCTTTTCTAATTAATCTTTTTACGTTTATGTAACCCCCTGCACATCAGTGGCGTTTCCGCCTTGCTCGGAAACCTTTTTTTTTTTTTTTTTTAATCATTTCGATTAAAAAAAAAAAAAAAAAAAAAAAGGTAACGCTGTCAGCATTTTAAACCATTAACAATTTTCACTAAGGAAGATCACCCGTGTAAATATATTTTGTTTCAGAAACAATCAACGTCAATGCTAATTATGTTTCTTTTACAAATATTTTTGTTGACTCAAATAAATAAAATAGAAACAAATCACATCAAGCAATATGAAAATATTGTACTAGGACTGCAGTTTTTTAAAACTATACAAAGAATTTTTTCTTAAAAAAATTAGTCTTTTCTCAATTTCTGAGGCAACATGCTTTTGTTTGGAAAATGGCTGAGGTATCTATAATACAAAAAATATCTTAATTCATTTAGTCGTACGGTTAATAAAGTTTGTTTTTTTACAATGAAATTAATGAAGATTGAGAGTTTATAATCTGAGAACGGTATTAAACCTAGAACACTAACTATGTGTATATAGTCAGTTAACTGCCATACGTGAAACACGCTTGGGCGATCATGTCTCAAACGAAACATGACTGACTGGGCAGAAGATTATCCAGCAGTAGGTTGCCATTGCTTTATGCGGTAGACTGGTTGCCAGCCAAGGCTATAGAACCCAATCTGTTCTGTTATTTAACACATAACTGGAGGGTATTTGTGCGTAAGTGAATGCAATGAGTTCAACTGGAATTCGAACTCGCCTCCCCAATTTCTCGCTGCGAGCCGATATCCAGTGCACTACAACGCACATCCGTGTATATAGTACCCAACACAAATGACGCTATTTTAATTACAATTTAATTACAATTTTCAGTACCTTATTTTTTTTTTTTTTTTTTACCTAAATAATATGTTTTTCAGTTCCTATTAATGTAAACTCAAAGTACAAAGTTTGAAATGCCTGCATGTAAAATATTTAAAATAAAGATTCATATTTAATATTCTTTTGATATTTTCAAAATCGGTTATGATATATCCATGGCTAGTAGTGGTGTAACTTTGATTGTTAGTGTTCCGGTGTTAAGTAACAATTCCAATTTAGAGTGCACTCGTCTCGCTTGTCCATTTGAATACCGAAATAATTTTCATCCCTATTTCCTGTGATAATCTATCATTTGTTGGGATCGGGCACCGCGAGGTGGTGTAATGGTTAACAAGCTTATTTCGCTAGAATCATTACAATTGAGTAGTGAGTTCGATCCTTACTGGGTGTCCCATACATTCGGCCTTATGCCACATCTAAGTGGCGCTTAGAAAATCAACTATCATTTGTTGGGATTTGCCGTAGAAATAAATCAATCGTCGTAGATAGCAACTGTTATGCAGTTCTCAATGCTGATAGCCTCTCTGTATGGCTCATTTTCAAGTACTCCACCCGACCAGCCCGTTTTCTACTCTTTAGTTTTAGAGGTCGTGTTACCCCATTATTGCTGGTTGCAAAGGGACCCCATAACAATTCTTTAAGAACCCGAAAATATAGATCTACCAATAAATATATATATATAAGGGTTTGAGTCTGAGTTTTGTTTAAGAGCATATAAACTTCTGTGGGTATTTAATGCCAAAAAGGTAGGGTTTTAAGATATTTGTTTATATGTTAGGTTTTGTGAGAAAGCTAGTTTAGTCAAATTTTGATAAAATATTTTTTTATTTTATTTTATTTTAGAAAACTGAAAATGTCTTCTAGTTTTGTATTAAAAATGTATTGCTGGTTATAACTTTTTACTTCAAAAATGTATTATGACAATATTTTTCTTCAAAAATATGTTATGGTAATAAATTTTTTCTTCAAAAATGTATTGTTGGGAATATTTTTCTTCCAAAAATGTATATTTTTTATAAAAGTCTTTTTTCATTTATATATTTCTATAAAAGTCTATTTTTATACTTTCATGGTGTTTTTACCCCAGATTGGGCTCTGCAACCTTGGAATGCAACCAGTCAACCACAGAATGAAATGGCAGCATTAGCGGGAAAATCTTCTGCCTAGCCAGTCATGGATCGAAAGAGACATGATTGCCCAAGTGTGTATTCCTTATGACACTTAATTGACAGAACTTTATATTGTTTGGTGTGTATAAGCTGAAAAGATCCTAATAGTCCTCAACTTGAACTTGTAAAGCATTAATAAGTTCGATTGTCACTGAGTGCTCCATTAATAAATATAGAAATATTAGTACATGAGAATGTTATATCCATAAAGAACTTTAAGAAAGGAACTCTAATTAACAATTCAAATCGGGAATAAGCCAGTATGATATGATAATCACCCAAAGATTTCTGAAATGCATGAGATTCAGAGTCGTGCGTAAAACGTAGGATGAGATGCATATTTATTAACACACACACACACACACACACACACACACACACACACACACACACACACACACATATATATATATATTTTTTTTTTCTAAATATATGCTGTTAAATATAAGAGACAATGAATGTCTATTATGTTTAATCATGAGCCGTTCTAAACGTCGTATTTTGGCTTTAATTTCAGTTGAAAATAAAGACAAAAATTCTCTAACATTTGATAATTTTTTATTAATTTCGTTCTAAGCTTTCGGCTCACATGAGCCATCTTCAGAGAGGTTAGTTATTAAGACGGTAATGCAGTAACATCCACCATCAGCGAGGATTTTATCTTGTGTTGACATAAAACTCTGCTAGACAATGGCAATAGTTACCAAAACTAACAAGCGCAGTTCGCAAATTTGCAATGCGGTTCTATGAACCATATATTCAAATGCAATGTAATGTGTTATGACCAGATTTAAACGTGATTTTATTAAGTGTGGGTTGTTTGGATTTAATGTAGATGGCTTCTAATATCTGAAGGTTCTTTTTACTGTGTGTATGAGTGAGTATTATTGTATTGTTGACTAAAACCTGTCTGATATTACCTCCATGGTTATGTTTTTCTGGGAAATGTTGTTTAATTGTACTCTGATCAGAAAGGTGACAGGTAAGTCTACGGGAGTGCGTGCTTGTGCAGCTGAAGTAACATCTTCAAAACAAGGCGATTCTTAAAGGAAGGTAGAAATGAAAAGGCAAGCCTGTCACTTCCTGTTGTTTTTATATGCAAAGTTCAGCTGAAGTTTTAGCACAAAACCACAAATATGGAGCACTCAGTGACAATCGAACTTATTAATGCTTTACAAGTTCAAGTTGAGGACTATTGGGATCTTTTCAGCTTATACACACCAAACAATATAAAGTTCTGTCAATTAAGTGCCATAAGGAATACACACTTGGGCAATCATGTCTCTTTCGATCCATGACTGACTAGGCAGAAGATTTTCCCGCTAATGCTGCCATTTCATTCTGTGGTTGACTGGTTGCATTCCAAGGTTGCAGAGCCCAGTCTGTCCTGCTATTCAAACCATAACTGGAGGAAGAAGAGATGGATTTCCTAAGGCTATTTGCGCGTAAGTGAATGCAAAGAATTCAACAGGAATTCGAACTCAGCTCTCCATTTTCTCATTCTGAGTTGATATCCAAGAGTATCCTAGTAATATTATTTAAAAATTAAAACTGATCCAACAGATAGCTCAGAGTAAATTAAATTTAATTTACATAGCAGATATTTATTTATTTAAATCATATTTAGTGGGGATAGCTATTTCAACATGTCAGTTCGAGACATGCAGTGTCAACCCCGTTCAATTTCTTCGAAACGGAGAAAAATTCGGTCCTTACGTATTATCGGGAGGACCTTTGATTTTTACTTTTTCTTTTTTTTCCCCGCTTATAACACCAAGGAACTGGAAAAATCAGGCTTTCATCACCTCAACGTCAACCACAAGTACAACTTTGTGGATTCGAACACCGGGGCTCATACGCAGACAGTGGAACGCCTATGGGGATCGACAAAGTGGCGAAACAAGAAGCACTGTGGCACTGCACGTCACCATTTGGAGTCGTATTTGGCCGAATTCATGTGGCGGAAGCATGTTGCCTGTACTGATGTCTTTGAGTCACTTTTGGAAGCAATTGCGACGTTCTGGCCTCCGGAATTACAAATGTAATGTTATTTTATTGTTTTAACCGTTTCAATAAATAATTTACTTTAATTTTTGAGTCGTTTTTTTAAAGGTCCTCCCGATAATACGTAAGGACCAAAAATTCTTATGTCAACGACAAAAGAAAAATTCTGATGGCAACGACGAAACGAAAAATTTTCGTTTCACCGTTACTGAAGAAGCGAGGATTTTCTCGTAGAAATGGCTATTCAATGGATTTAAATATCGACATTTTTGTTTTATCTTATATATATATATATATATATATATGAGTGTGTGTGAGTGCGTGTGCTTTAATCATTTCACCCCAAGTAATAAAACCACTAAAACATAACTAGTTACTGAGTGTGAAAGAATAAGAAAAAACAAAAACAAAAAAAAAACATTAACACGTTCAAAAAGCATCATTTTCCATTCTGTCCTAGCGTTCCAACACTATATCTTAATTTTAATACAAACAACTTTATATTTTAACGTTGCTTCATACATGAGGCAAGGATATCATAGGTAGTATTTATTACCCACGATCCATAAGTATGTCGTTCGGTATCTGCGTTTATTTTACAATCCAGAATCCCACACGACCCACCCGTAGGTTGTTGGAAAATTCTCAATATAGAATTATTATTATACTGACACACTCATTTTTTATATTAGACTTATTTTGGAAGAAAAATGTTTTGGTGAGCTAGAAAAGAAATTGGAAAACAATCCACCGGTGGGTCGTGTGGGCCTTGCAGACACAGCACCATGAAACTCTGGTAGGTCTTGTGGGAGACAACGTGTTAAAGAGAGAGAACAATAAAAGATAATCAAGAAGATAGTAGATAACAAAAAAAAATTGCATTTAACCTTTTGAAGATCAAACTTAACTGGAAAGCAAGAAGCCAGAAGAGAGTCCCACAGGTGATAAGTTCGAGAAAAGAAACTGCTAGCAAGGAACATCTCGCCATTTCAACTGTCAAACGGAACCTTGCTGCCAATCTAGTACTATTCTTAAATTAATAAAGTCTATTTAACATAGATGGAAATTCACCAGAATAATTAGAGTATTTATAGAAAAGTCACAGAGAAATTGTCTTGAAAATGACGATGGAAAATGTCTGAAGCCAGGATTTAAATATATATGACTTTCTGTCCAGAGTAGTGACAGCTTATTTTGGAGGTATAAGATGATATCGTAGGTATGATTTATTTATTTTTTATACTAAAGTCTGTCCAACACATGGCTCGTGAGCGATTTAAAAAGTAGAGAGGTACTATTAAAATGGTTATGATAAATGAGGTGCGTGATAGGATGTGCGTTGTGGTGCAGTGGATATCGGCTCGGAACGAGAAATCAGCGAACCGAGTTCGAATTCCAGTTGAATTCCTTGCATTCACTTACGCGCAAATACTCTTGGGAAAGGTATTAATCCGTCTCTTCCCTCCAGTTATGGGTTAAATAATAGGACAGATTGGGTTCCAGTTGAAGAAAGTGGGGTAGGTAGGGGATAAAGAATAAAGGCTAGCCAGACGGGTCATAAAACACACTTTTCATGAATCAACTATATCCCCTACCTACCCCACTTTCTTCAAAATTCTAACGGACAATTTACAAGACTTATTCCATTATCACTAACCCCCGCCAACATCCCACACACAACTCGCCAAATATAAGAAAAGAGGTCTTCCATTCCTTTCTACACCACCTTATGAGACATTGTCGAAACAAAATGTACAGTTTGTAGTGGATATATATAAAAGAAAATTATCAGTCAGTTTAGGTGCCATACGTGATACACGCTTGGGCGATCATGTCTCGAAAGAGACATGACTGACTGGGCAGAACATTATCCCGCAGTAGGTTGCCATTGCTTTCTGCGGTAGACTGGTTGCCGACCAAGGCTATAGAACCCAATCTGTCCTGCTATTTAACCCATAACTAGAAGGAAGAGACGGATTAATACCTTTCCCAGGGGTATTTGCGCGTAAGTGAATACAATGGATTCAACCGAATTCGAACTCGGCTCCCCGGTTTCTCATTCCGAGCCGATATCCACTGTACCACAACGCACAGAAAATTATATATATATATATATATATATATATATATATATATATATATATATATATATATATATATATATATATATATATATATATATATATATATATATATATATATATATATATATATATATATATATATATATAATATTTTTCAACTGATGCGACAGAAGAATATAACGTGAAACTAATATTTTCGCCAAGCGACGCCAGATGAAGTCTAAAAAGAGAATACAAGAGGCTCTTGACATTGCAACGACACCCGACACTTTTTCTGTATTCTTTTGATTTTGCAAGCGACTCCAGTTGACGCCTTCTGTGGGTAAATATGCATAACAATAGTAATAAGAGCAACAAACAATGGCAACTAATAAGATTTTCGACACCAGTATAATAAGTATCTTATTTAAGGATGTTTTCCGTTTTATAATTTGGCGCCGAAACAAAGACAGTATGAATTTACAGCATTAAAATGTATTTTTCTCTTTTTGGTGTCACAAATTTTAAAACTCTGCTATCGTCGAGAAAATATTATATATATATATATATATATGTGTGTGTGTGTGTGTGTGTTGTAAACTTTCATTAAAGATGGTCGACAAGGAAGATTAAATTAATTCTTCATTGAGTTTTTCAAGCATTTTAACATTTTTACGTTTGTACGGTTTAAGAAATATAAACATTGTACATAATATATAATAAAAATGGATAATACACACACACACACACACACACACATATATATATATATATATATATATATATATATATATATATATATATATATATATACTAGAAGTATAGCACGGCGTTGCTCGGGTGTAAAGCTTTAAAACTAATCCATGGTCCTGGAGCTCAGACACTTTGGACGTTGGCACGAATGACTAAAAAGCAATAGTTGTTTCCAGTTAAAGCGGAACCGTAGATTGAAAGAAAAATGAATGGATGTAAGACAAATTTTGATTTCCTGGTATCGATTTATATATGTATATATATTATCGATTTTCTGCAATATTGTAAGAACTGCAACCTTGAAAGTTCTGAATATCGTTTCTTATGTCTTTGTCTATGAGTGTATCAAATTTGATTAAAATCAGACCACTCCTTCTATAACCCGATTTTTTCGATTATCGATTTTTGATATTTATTGGGGGTGCCTCGACACAAAACTTAGCTAAGAACACTCGCAGACGCTTGTAGTACAACTGTGTAAGTTTTCAAGAAAATCGGTTCAGCCGTTTTGGAGTCTATAGGCAACGGATACACACACAGACACACACAGACACACACACACACACGGACAAAGTTCCATTTATAAATAAGTTTATATATATATATATATATATATATATATATATATATATATGCATGTATGTGTGTGTGTGTGTGTGTGTGTGTGTGTGTGTGTGTGTAATATTAGGATGTTTAAGTTCTCGCTGTTTGCCAACAGATGGCTTTCCTAGAATTGCGTCCGTATAGTTTCAGATGGTAAGGCATCTCTACGGAAGTACTATAAGCAAGCTTGAAATTCAATGTACGTCATTTCGCCGCAGTGTAAACAACTTTGTTTTTCATAGCGTTAAACATGTCGGATTTTGTGCCAAAGAAAATTTATTTGCAAGGAATTTTACTGGACTACTTTATTCGAAAGAAATCTGCAGCTGAAGCCCACTGAATTTTTGTTGAGACTTACGGTGACAATATTCCATCGGAAACAACATGCAGATGTAGGTTTAGACGCTTCAAAAATAATGATTTTGATGTCGAAGATGAACGCTTTGGTACACCGAAAAAGTTTGAAGAATTGGATGCATGTTAGGCGCAACTTAACGTGAAGAATCATTAGGAGTTCATCACACAACAGTTTCGAAACGTTTGAAAGCATTGGGAATGATTCAAAACCAAAGATATTGGGTGCCGTACGAGTTGAAACCGAGAAATGCTGAACGACGTCTTGTCACGTGTGAACAGCCGCTTCAACGGAAAAAATGGAAAGTTTTTTTGGCATCGTATCGTGACCAGCTATGAAAAGTGGATACAATAAGATCGTGGGGTCAGTCCAGTCATACATCAAAATCGGCGGCAAAGCCGAATAGCTTCTGTTCTGCATTTGGTTGGATCAGTTGGTTGTGATTTATTATGAGCCGCTCAAACTAACTGAAGCCATCACGTGAGACCGTAATTCGACTACAGTTGATGCGTTTGAGCTGAGCATTAAGAAAAAAAAAAGCCGCTATACGAGCAGAGACACGACAAAGTGATTCTGTAACACGACAAAGCTAGGCCACATGTTGCATAACGGGTGAAAACTACTTGAAAACGCTTCAGTGAGAAATCCTATCCCACCCGCTGTATTCACAAGACATTGCCTCGTCCGATTATCACATGTTCCTATCGATGGCACATGACCTGGCTGAGAAGCACTTTCATTCTTATAAGGATGCCAAAAAATGGGTCGACTCGTCGTTAGTCTCAAAACATGGGTCGTTTTTCAGACGTGGAATTCAAATGCTGCCAAAAAGATGGAGAAAAGTAGTGGCTACCGATTGACAATGCTTTCAGAGACATGTTTCTTACTAATTATTGTAAATAAAACATTACTTTTCATGAAAAATCAGTGAGAACTTATTCAAGGTTCTTTATATATATATATATATATATATATATATATATATATATATATATATATATATATGACATAACCATATAATTATATATATATATTTATATATATATATGAATAAGAACGAAGATACTAATTGCAACGTTCAAAACATTAATTTAAAACATTGCTCCATATATAAATAGAGCAACGAATATTAATAATTATTACGTTAGAACATGTGCAAACTGCACATAACGTAATAATTAATATATATATGTGTATGTATTTATACAGAGAGAGAGACAGACAGACAGACATACAGAAGACAGACTGACAGACAGATAT
>JBBBDQ010028827.1:777500-789270 GCA_037127315.1 Ascarosepion bandense | reverse complement strand
ATATATATATATATATATATATGAAGAAAACAACAATCTATGAATAAAAAAATATGTTGGGATTTTAGCTTGAAAGCTTCTTAATCCTGGTATCGCTCTCATAAAGGAAGCCATAAAATTGTTTTTAGAGAATGCTACTGTCTTTGAGATGTCACATTTCTTTCTCTCATGAATAACGCAACCAGAACGAGAAGCAATCTCTCAGCTTGTTTATATAAACAAAGTGCGATAGGTAAATTGTTGCAAATCTATATTCCTAATTTCGCGGATGAATATTGTTATTTGTTGACTGCTCTGTAAAATAGGGTCATTTGGATACCAATTGTGAGAAAAAAAGAGTACCACTTCCCAATTCACTCCGATTGACATTCTGAAACGACACAATATACTGGTCTGGTATACCCGCCGAATTCTCTAATTCAAACATACAGAGTGTTTGGGTATCAAACTGGGGACAGTGCAGAGTGTTCGCAAAGAGTTTGATGGTGATTACGAAGTTCCGGCAGCTCAGAAAATTCGCCCAGATCCTACTGATAAGAAAAGAACGCCCGATTTTTTTTTTTGTGCTGGCCTCACAATCAACACGGTGACGTACATCGAGTGCCTTGAGGAGGTAGTACGGTCCTGGGTCAAGAGAGTGGCTACTGAAATATTCTGGCAACAGGACGTTGCCCTATACCACACAAGCAGAAGAAATTATTTGTGGCTGTCAGGCAATTACTGGGACAACATTACCCTTAACACCTGACCTCTTATCTCTCTAAAGTGCAACACCCTGAATTATTATGAGTGAGGCGCAGTTGTGCGAGAGATCAAATTTAATTGTAACAATAAAGATGAACTGAAGGGAAGAATTATGCCAGTATTCTTCTTCTATGTGCCCTATCCTTTCAGGACGTAGGCGATCATGGCTTTCCACGTCTCCATATCCCTGGTGGCTTTAAGTACGCTTTCTCCTGTTACACGACGTAACACCCATTCTATCATCCACCTGCTCATGCCCTTCAGATATGCTATCCCCTGCCTTCCTCTGTCACTTTTTCCCTGTATCTGATCTGTCAGTATCAAGTTCTCTTTCCTCATTACATGTCCCACGAACTTCATTTGTCTCTTCCTGATACTCACTATTAGTTTCCTTTTCGTTTCCATTCTTTCCAATACCTCATCATTGCTCACATGCTCGGTCCATGATATCGGCAGCATCCTTCTATAGAACCACATTTCCGCTGCTTCAAGTTTTTCCTTCATCTTCGATGGTATTGTCCAACATTCACTGCCGTATTGAAAAACTGACATCACATAGCAATCTAGCACTCTCTTCTTTGTTTCTAGTGAAAGTTTCTTGTGTCTTAGTACTTTACTCAGCTTCTGAAACGCGTCTTTCGCCATGCCAATACGTCTTCGGATCCCTGTTGCACTTTCCATCTCCTGTAAGAACACTTTCCAGGTATTTAAATTTTTGTTCTTGATTGATTCTAGTATTCCCTACCTGGATTTGGCATTTTGGGTTGCTGTTTTGGCTGATGACCATTAACCAACTCGAACAAGGAGACCGCCTAGAGATTCTTACGTCGTCTGGAGGCCGTGGATGAAGCCAATGGCGACTTTATTGAATAAATTTACTTTTTAGTATTTCAAGATAATTTTGTGTAATTTCGGTAAACATATCTATCAAAATGAGGTGTAAATGTTATTTTCATTTCGGCGTTATTTAGACGACAATTTTTGCATCACATCCAGTATATTTATTTAAATAGGTTGTCAGTGAGATGGCATCATTGCGACGTTTCAATGACAATTTATCAGTTTATCTTCATTTGGATATGTTGTATTATATCTGCTTCGCTGAACCCTTAGGTATTTATAGCTTTTTTTTTCTTGTTGCAGTTTCCTAATCTTTGTGATTAAATCAACATCTATTGAGTGTGTATATTTAATTCTATCTTTCCTGAATGTTACATTTGCACATTTATCTAATCCGAAATCCATACCGATGTCATCAATGAAACATTTTACACTTTTGAGGATACTCTTCAAATAATTGAAATTTGATATCATCCATATAGAATAGGGGATTAAAACGCTTTCCTTTTTTTTTTTTTTTTACTTTGTATCCATAAATATGCAGTGGGTATCAGCTTGAAACGAAAATCGGAGATCCAAGTTTGAATTTTAGTTGATTTTGTTTTTAAAATATTTTATCGCCCTCTAAACAGTTTTTTAGTGTTAAGATGAAATTCGCTAAAGAGGGTGACGTAATGTTTTGTTGTGGTGGAATAATCTGCTGCCCTTCTCGTAAAGTATCTAAACTTATTTATAAATGGAACTTTGTCTCTGTGTGTGTGTGTATGTGCGTGTGTCCGTTATCTATAGACTCCGAAACAACTGAACCGATTTTCTTGAAAATATACACAGTTGTACTATAAGCGTCTGCGAGTATTCTTAGCTACGTTTTGTGTCGAGGTACCCCGGATAAATATCGAAAATCGATAATCGAAAAAATCGGGTTATAGAAGGAGTGGTCCGATTTTAATCAAATTTGATACACTCATAGACAAAGATATAAGAAACGATATTCCGAAGTTTCAAGGTTGTAGTTCTTACAATAGTGCAGAAAATTTGATATCGTTACCAGGAAATCAAAATTTGACTTACATCCATTCATTTTTCTTTCAGTCTACGGTTTCGCTTTAACTGGAAACAACTATTGCTTTTTAGTCTTTCGTGCCAACGTCCAAAGTGTCTGAGCTCCAGGACCATTGATTAGTTTTAAAGGTTTCACTTAAACCGACCAACGCCGGGCTATACTGCTACTCTGGTATATGAGAGTCATAGCTGCTACTTAGCTAGGAGTTTATATAGCAGTGTATATTGCAGTAGACTAATCTCTCAGTGACACCCTCACGCAGAATCATCCGCTTTTCTCTACGACATCCGTATTTGGTAGTTTACCACTTTGGTGCACAATTCGTTATTTTACTTCTAATAATTAATGGGTACCCCGACAATGTGTTATCGGTTATCATTAAACAGAAGATTAACAAGTTTAATAAAACTAAGAAATTTGGCCCTCCAAAGTGTCCTGTTTATTTGAGACACCCGTGGATAGATCCCGAGAGTCAAACATATGCTGACAGAATGAGCAATTCCATCAAGCGGTGTTTCAGTGCTATTACTGTTAGCACGATTTGCAGTACAAAAACTGCTTTCCCCCCATCCACGTAACGATGCCTTGTCAACCAATCACCAAAGTTTAATTGTGTGTCGATATAAGTGTCGGTGTGAGGCCGACTACGTGTGCAAAACCATCCAACGGTTATTTTTTTATTCGTTCTTTCTTCATATATATATATATATATATATATATATATATATATAGATAGATAGATAGATAGATAGATAGATAGATATACAAATGCGTAAGGAACGAAGAAAATATTTACAACGTTCAAAACATTAATTTAAAACAGTGCTCAATATAGAAATAGAGCTATAAACATTTATTATAAATTATATTTTAGAACATGTCCAAATTATAATCTACTACAAAACTGTACATTTTGTTTAGACATCGAAAGAACAATGTCTCCTGAGGTAGTAAACGTTTTTTTTTTAAAGAGATGAGATATATACATATATTAAAAATAGGAAAATCAGTCGATGACGCTATCATGGTTTTTTAGTGGAATATCCTGCTAACTTTCTGGTACAGTAGGATGGATGAGTCCATGTGTTATATGAGAGTGATAGCTGCTGATTAGTGGTGAGTGTACATGGTAGTGTATATTGCAGTATATTAATCTCTCGGTGACGCTCTTGAACAGAATAATCCGGTTGACTCTACGACGTCCGTAATTGGTAGTTTACCACTTGGTTGCACAATTTGTTATTGTACCTTTCTCAAGTGGATGTGCGTTGTGGTACAGTGGATATCGGCTCGGAACGAGAAACCAGGGAGCCGAGTTCGAATTCCAGTTGAATCCATTGTATTCACTTACGCGCAAATACCCTGGGGAAAGGTATTAATCCGTCTCTTCCTTCCAGTTATGGGTTAAATAGCAGGACAGATTGGGTTCTCTAGCCTTGGTCGGCAACCAGTCTACCGCAGAAAGCAATGGCAACCTACTGTGGGATAATCTTCTGCCCAGTCAGTCATGTCACTTTCGAGACATGATCGCCCAAGCGTGTATCACGTATGGCACTTTAGCTGACTGACTGACCTTTCTCAAGGATACAGTATTTTTACTGAACCAATTTTTTTTTTTTAATCATTTCACTCCGAGCAAGGCGGAAACGCCACTGATGTGCAGGGGGCTACATAAATGTAAAAAGATTAATTAGAAAAGAGTGAGGAGTACAAACTAGTTAGAAAGGAACAATAGAAAGCTGAGAAAGCAAGTGCGATGACAGATACATAGGTGGAGAGAAACGGAAGATTATACGGGGGTGGGAAGAGAGCTAGAGTCCAGTGGTTAGTAGATGAGTATTGACTTTGCATTTAAATTTCTGCAAGAATACGGGAGCGAGTTCCACAGGCGGGAAGTGCGAGAGAAGAAGCTGCAGGAGTAGAATTGTCGTCTGCATTTGGCTAACCTGACTGTGAATGGGTGGGACCCAGTTGCCAGTCTGGTTGCACGAGTAAACACCTGTTGAGGAGGCATCAGTGACTTAAGTTTGTCTGAGCAGAAGCCATGTAAGTATTTATAGAACAGACAAAGGGAGGCCACATTTCGACGATGGGGAAGTGGCTGCAGTCGAGCCGCCAGATCAGTACCTATCACATTACAGACTCTCCTTTGGAGCCTGTCAAGAACACTGAGGAGAACGGCAGGGGCACCTGACCATAAATGCCAGCAGTACTCCATGCACGGACGGATGGTTGACTTGTATATATACAGGATAGATTCAGATGGAAAAAATATCCTGGATCGACATAGTGACCCAACCTTCTTAGCAGTGGATTTTGCTATGGATTCAATAGAGTGGTTCCATTTGAGGTCTGAGGACAGGGTAAGTCCGAGGAGGCGTAGTGTATTACTCTCCGGGAGAATCGCTTGGTCCATGCTTATGGGAGGCAGGAGAGGTTGTCTGTAATGGTTGACAGACAACAGCTTGGTCTTAGATGAATTGAAGTTGACAAGCCACTTCATGCCCCAGTTCACCACAGAGTGTAGATCCCGTTCAAGGTCAGCAGCGAGATTATGTCTGTCCGCCACGACAGGTTTCTTACTGGTGCGGGAGTATATTGTAGTGTCATCTGCGTAGATGCCTACTTGGGACTTGATCTCATCTGGGAGGTCGTTGATGAAAATAAGGAAGAGCATCGACCCCAGGATAGAGCCCTGTGGAAAACCAACATTCGTGCTGTAGGACGAAGTGGCACGCCCATTCAGAACGACCTTCATTTTGCGGTTATTTAAGAAAGATTGGATTAGGTCAAGCAGGCGACCTGTAATACCATAACCGCGTAGTTTGCATAGGAGGCCAGAGTGCCAAACCCTGTCGAAAGCCTTGGACATGTCCAGAGCAACCGCGCGTGCCTCTTCAGACTCATCAAGGGCCTGTAGCATGTACTCCGTTACGGTTGTTAGCAGATCGGCCGTGGACCTGGCAAAGCGGAATCCATATTGCCTGTCGGAGAACTGTTTGTGGGCAGTGAGATGATGAACTATTTCAGCATTGATTATAGCCTCGAATACTTTCCCGAATATCGGTAGAAGATTGATAGGGCGATAGTTGGATGGGTCCGAGGGTTCACCACAATTCTTAAATACAGGAACAACTGAAGAGAACTTCAAGCATGCAGGAAAGCAGGAAGCAGAAAGGTTGTAGTTAAATAGTTTAAAGAGGACAGGGGAAACTTCAGGAGCACACCTCTTAAGGACTATCACCGGGATTCCATCGTCTCCACACGCCTTATGGGGGTCGAGTTTTGAAATTACTCTGGATACTACTGTCGGGGTAATATATACGTCGTGCAGTTTGGCCTCAGTTCTAATAGGGAAGTCGGGTGGGTGTACTCCGGACGAGTCGAATGTGGAGTTGGATGAGAATCTGTGGGCAAAGCACTCAGCTTTGTCCGCAGATGACGTGAGAACCTCAAATCCATGGATTAGATGAGGTGTTGAGGATTTCCTATTGTTGAGCACCCGTTTACAAATCCTCCAATAGTCCTTGGAGCCGAACTTGCGGTCAGCTATGTGCTGTCGCATTCTCTCAGACTTTCAATATCATCCCCAGAAGTGAATTACAAAGATAGACTTATTGTAACTGTAATCATTGTAATGGATATCAGTTTGGAATGAGAATTCGGACTTAGAATTCGGAGAGCCGAGTACGAATTCCAGTCGAATTCGTTTCATTCACTTGCGCACAAATAATCTTGGGAAAGAGAGGAATCCATCTTCTCTCACCAGCTATGATTTAAACAGCTGAATATTGTTGTGGATCAAGAGAATAGGGTCTGCACAAATAAATGAACAACGACCAGTAATTGAGATAGAAAATAAGTGTATTAACGTAAGGATACAGACTTGAATGAAGATTAGTAGTCCATGTGTTGTGGATCCCGAGAATGTGTTCTGCACAAATAAATGAAAAACGACCAGTAATTGAGATAGACAATAAGTGTATTAACGTAAGGATACAGACTTGAATGAAGATTCGTAGTCCACGTGTTGTGGATCCCGAGAATGTGTTCTGCACAAATAAATGAAAAACGACCAGTAATTGAGATAGACAATAAGTGTATTAACTTAAGGATACAGACTTGAATGAAGATTCGTAGTCCATGTGTTTTGGATCCCGAGAATGTGTTCTGCACAAATAAATGAACAGCAACCAGTAATTGAGATAGACAATAAGTGTATTAACGTAAGGATACAGACTTGAATGAAGACTAGTAATCCAGGAATGCGGGTTATAAAAAGTATATGTAAAAGTCTCTGGAAATGAAGCCGTAGTATATTGTGTATGTCCGCGTCGGAAGCTGATGGGTACTGCGTAATAATCTTCTCGATGAGTGGAGCACAGAGTTACTATGAACTATGATATTACTGACTGCTAATCTCTCGCTGGACTCTCGTATTCTCCGGTATCTGTCAGTGGAAACGTGGTTCTGTATTATTTATCCACCCCACTAGAGCAAAATGTGGCAAAAGGCTTTTTTAACATGGATTAACCGGGCCTATATGGCCCGGTTAACCCATGTTAAAAACTATCTGTCTAATTTTGCCCAGTCTTGACCCTACCCTTCGGCGGAGCCACGACTGTGTTAATACTCTCCGCCCAGAAGCTGATAGATTAACAGTGTTAAAGGAATTACTGCGAGAAAACGCGTTATTCTGTATTAATCTGTCCTCCCACTAGGGCAAAATGTGGCACAAGGCCTTTTTTACGTGGAACCTCCGGGCCATATAGCACAGCCAAAAGTAGCTGTCAATTTTGCCCAGTCGTTATTCTACTCTTCGGCAGAGCCACGACTGGGTTAATGCTCTCCGAAGGCAAAGAGCTGACAGGGTCAATAGAATTACCGCGTGAAAACGCGCTATTATCTTGTCTCGCTTCTATAGCAGTAGTATAAGTATACTCTGGACGAGTCCATCTTTATTTTAAGGAAGATCCCCGCAACAGATATATTGGTTTCTGTAGCCTTGGTAGGCAAGTAGTCTACCGCAGAAAGTAATAGCAAACTACTGCGGGAAAATCTTCTGCCTATTCAAGCATGTCTCTTTCGAGACTTGATCAACCAGGCGTGTATTACATAGGGCACTTAATCGACTGATCCATAGTTATATTGTTTAATTCATGCGAATGTAGGATTAAGAGCAGACAGAACAGAAGAGGCAACAGGGGTTTTTCTTAAAAGATTCTAAATCAAATATTCAAACAGTTGGAAGTGGAAGTACCTTTGGTATGATTTTGTATAATGTCTTTTTTAACAGTTGCATTCTATGTTTAAAGAGATCTATTATCACCATGGAGACTTTAGAATATTTCTAAAGCCATAAGGATCCAAGAATGTGGCAGACTATCAAATGCATTACGGTAATCTATCCAAGCTTCTGTTGTTGAAATTGCTCATTTGGTTTCTTTTATTTGGCACTAGCAGTATAGCCCGGCGTTGCTCGGGTTAAATGAAAGCTTTAAAACTAATCCATGGTCCTGGAGCTCGGACTCTTTGGACGTTGGCTCGAAAGACTAAAAAGTAATAGTTGTTTCCAGTTAAAGCGAAACCGTAGACTGAAAGAAAATGAATGGATATAAGCAAATTTTGATTTCCTGGTATCGATATCAAATAAGTGTTTTTCGTCGTAAACTGAATTTTGAAAGCTAAATAAGTTCTCTGAGTAAATGATATCATGTCTAAGACTAAGAACTACAATTATACCTACTTAGAGCGAAACGCGAAGCAAAACTAAAATAAAAGGGCTGAAAAAAATACAGACATACAGGCAGATAAACAAGCACACACACAAACATCTTGCCTTTTATATATATATATATATATATATATATATATATATATATATATATATATATATATATTATCAATTTTCTGCACTATTGAACTGCAAGTAAGAACTGCAACCTTGAAACTTCGGAATATTGTTTCTTATGTCTTTGTCTCTGAGTGTATCAAATTTGATTAAAATCGGATCACTCCTTCTATAACCCGATTTTTTCGATTATTGATTTTCGATATTTATCTGTTGTATCTCGACACAAAACCTAGATAAGAACATTCGCAGATGCGTATAGTACAACTGTGTACTATATTCAAGAAAATCGGTTCAGCCATTTCGGAGTCCATAGTTAACGGACATACACACACAGACACACACACACAGACAAAGTTCCATTCATAAATAAGTTTTGTTATATATATATATTCTCTGTGGGATTTATTAGCGCAATCGAGAAGGTTCGAAGAATTATTCTCCTTGTTATTGGATTCGAATGAATGAAGACAATTTTAAAAATTTGATCTAAGAAAAACGGTTTAATACAGTTGACAGTTTAGACACTTGGCGCCATGGATGACATCATCCATATTAAACTATTAATCTAATGAGGTGTTTCATTTTATGTCAATGATTTGTCTGTGCAACAATTAGCGGTATTTGGCGAAACTACCCATAGCAAAACGTAATCTATGTTAATTTTCCTTATCTTGCATACTAAATTTGATTTAACCTATCCTTACATTGAGGCATTAGAAGTTTTGAGTACTTACTAATTCCACATCCTGAATTTTCATGATGAATTCCGGATACGTGTCATTATTCCAAATATTCCTGGATATGATGATAAAATTCATCCGGTAGCAAAGCCTCTAAACGGCAAATTCTGAGGAGAGTAGAACCGTCTCTTAATTTCTGTTGTTCCCAGGTCCCAGTGTAGTAGCACCTGTTAGGGTACCAGCTGTTGTCCTCATCTTTATTGCCACCATCACAACGTCGTTTACTCAGGCCGTCTTCGGGAGATTAGAATTTCGAATTGAACTATTTATTTCAATCCCTGGTGTTGATTGTTCTCGTTCTATCAGTAATACACTTCCGAGTGGTTTAGTTTTCTCTATTTAGCTCGACTTTCTAAAGTTTTGTTCAGTTCGAACTTCTAACCACCTGAAGAAGGCTGAAGTGCTCAACGATCGAAACGTCGGGAATTTGATAATAAAGATGACGTAAACAGTTTAAATTATTTAAATAAAGTAAATAGTTACAATACCTCATCTCTGAAATATAGACAAATATGGTCGAGTAGTTAGACTGCGGTCAAAACACGATGTTAGAGGAAAATTGCCAGCAACACCTTTTTGTAAAAAAAAAAAAAAATAAAATAAAAAATAACTTACTAAATTTCGTGGATTCCCGATGAGGAACCGCACAATATAATGAACACCAAAAACAGATATTGAGATAGAAAAAGTAGGTCATATTGAACGTAATATACAAACTTGAACGCAGGTTAGTAAATCCAGGAATATTATTAGTAAGAAATAAATATATACAAGTCTTGAAGTGAAGTCGTTGGAAATAGTATATCCGGGTATATTATTCTAGCTGAGTGGAGCTCCGAGCTAGTCTGGTCTCCGGGCAACTTCTGTATCTGTCGGAACTCTTCGATAACTGTAATGGATCTTTACGATTATTCTCCACTGCCAACTGCCACCGCAACTCTCCCTATGGCAGGTGTATATGAACACTCAGTCGAGTCCATTATCATATACAAAAGGGGGAGATCCCGCAACATTAACGTTCCCAATAAAGTAAAATTTTGGCACTAAATGACCAATAAAGTGTTGATATGTCACTAAACGAACGGATGGTCCTGAGTATGACGGTAAACTGCATCCGGTAGCAAGGCCTCTGATTGGAAGGTTGTGAGGAGCATGGAACCACTTCTTAAATGCTGTTGTTCCCAGGTCCACCCTGACCAGGAGTGGTAGCACCTGTTAGGGTCCCAGCTATGGGCAAATAGTTAACGTTCAAACTTGGAACAAAACACTATGCAGGATAAAAATACACTTTTACAGAAATATATACATAAAAATAGACTTTATTTATTTTTTAAGGAAAAACATTACCAACAATACATTTTAAAGAAAAAATGATTACCATAACATTTTTGAAGGAAAAAATTATTCAACATTTTTTTATACAAAACTAAAAGGCGTTTTCAGTTTTCTAAAACAAAAAAGAATAAAAAAAAATTTTCACGAAAATCTTACTAAATCAAACATTTCACTATAACCGAATATTAAAAAGAAATACCTTAAAACCCTATCTTTTGGCATTAAATAACCCACAGAGGTTGATATGCCGTTAAACAAACCTCAAACTTAAACTCAAAACAGACATAATCTTCACCAGTAGCGATAATAAAAGGGAAGGAAAAAATGTTATTTAATCGTAAAGAATTCTATTAATCTTAACCAGGTTTGTCTACATTTGTCTTTGTCAATATTTTTTATTAAATTTTGCATCTATTTATTAAGTGGATATGCATTATCCTTTTTTTTTTTCGTAAGGATAACTATTGTTTAATCAGGACTCCTATCAATATAAGTACTACCGTCATAACCACAATTCCAACAACATTATCTCGGATAGTGACGGATAGATTCTTGTTATGAGATACCATTTTTGGTGAATTTATATGTCTTCTTGACAATGTTATTTCATTTTCACTTATCCAATAAATATATATATAATCTTTTCACCCCGGGCAAGGCTGAAATATATATATATATATATATATATATATATATATATATATATATATATATATATTTACGTGTGCATTTAGGCAGCAGATTTTGTTTTAGACATGTCAGATTAAATAATCTGCAAACATTGTGTCCGCTTATTTTTAATAAAATCCGTTCATAATCACGGATAATCTTTCGCGTATTATAATTGAAAGATGTCAGGAATGAGCTGTAACGCTAGCAATTTGTCGACCGTTATATTTGTAGCAGAAAAAAGAATTACAGTAATTTTTATCAACAGTTTTGCGGTTATTTTTTTGTTACCATAAATCACATCCCTGAAGATGATCTGGGAAAGAGATTGAAGGTACATGGGTACCTTCAGAAATGAATGATAATTGCATCAGTCAACGTTACAATAATACGTGAAAGATTATCCGTGAGTATAAACGGATTTTATTAGAAATAAGCAGACGCAGTATTTGCAATTTATTTAAACTGATGACACACACACACACACACACACACACACTTATATATATATATATATATATATAT